>JAODAL010035975.1:0-42290 GCA_025379985.1 Phyllomedusa bahiana
GTAAAAAGGGCACTGTAGGGAAAGTTACTACTGGGATACCACAGTGATCAGTACTGGAGGGTCACAGTTACTACTGGGGTACAACAAGGGGTCTTTACTGGAGGGGGTCACAGTTTCTAATGTGGTAGCAGTGGGGAACCACAGGAATCGGTATGGGGGGGTCAAAAAATTTTTTAAACCAAATTTTTACCACAGGGGTCAGTACTGGAGGGGGCACAATTATAGTGGGGGCCCCAAAGGTGTCAGGTTAAGAAGCACACTAAACCCGAAGTGAACCTTGGGGCCAGTCGGGGACAATGACAGTTACTAGTGGGGTACCCCAGGGGTCAGTATTGGGGGGTTAAAGTTATGATGGGGTACCACAGGGGTCAAAAATGGAAGGTCCAGGACTATGGGGGTAAAACAGTGATCAGTACTTTAGGGGTCATAGTTACTAGTGGGATACCACAAAGGTCATTACTGTAGGGGTCACAGTTACAAGTGGGGTACCACAAGGGTCAGTATTGGGGTTTTACATTAAAATTTTGGGGTACCACAAGTCACATTGGAAGGTCACAGTTTACTAATGTGGAACACAGAGGTCATTATTGGGGGGGAAAACAAATCCCATTGGGTTCCACATGGTCGTTTGGGAGGGGTCACAGTTACTAGGGGGTCCCACAGGGGTCAATACTGGAGGGGTAAACATTATAGTGGGGGTACCACAGGGCCATACTGTAGGGGGTAACAGTTACAGTGGGGCCCACGGGTCAACTTAGGGGTAACATTTTACTATGGGTATACATGATCAGACTGGGGGGTCAGGTTAATAGGGACTACAGGGGTCAGAACGGGCACCTTTTTTAAAAAATGTTTATTGGGGCCGAGAATTTTCTCGTGCTTCAGCCCCTTCCCCATCAATCCCATATAAAAAATCAAATAAAATTAGCTGTGACATCTATTATTTTAAAAAACTAAGAAAGGGTGACACTAAAAAAGGCAATGAAAATTATTTAAATAAAAAAAATCAGTGGCACACTAAAAATAAGTAAAAAAAAGGTATATTGGAAAATCATTACTGCAAGAAAATAAAAGAAAACCTGGATTTTTATTTTACATTTTTTTGATAAAAGATTGTTTAAGTAAACCCCCAATGGTCAGGGACCCGCACAGGTGGGTCCCTAACACTGAACATGTTACCACAGGATCCTTTCAACTCAAAATCCGGAAAGTGATAGGAACCTGCTACTGAATTACCCACCAGTTTAAAAGAGGTAGGCGAGTGCAAAAGCAATGGGGTTTTGCTTAATACAATCTTTGATCAAAAATTAAACAAGAGTCCCAGGTTTTTCATTTTTTTCCTTAGCAGTAAGCTTTTCCCAATATTCCTATATACCTTGAGCCACTTAGTTTTTGTGTGCCCTTAAAAGCATATTGCTCCCTATCCCAACTTCCCCAAAAGTCCTTGTAAATACCTTTTTCCCATACGTACATACTCCCTTTATTTTTTTGGGGACCCCCCTCTTTTCCCCAAAAACCCCCCTTTCCCAAAAAACCTTCCCTTTTCCCAAAATGCCCCCCTATTCCCATGAATCACACATAAAGGACATTTTATGGGGACATTTTCCCGTCAGGAGAGTGGGGATCATCAAGACCGTTCACTAACCCGGGAGACCACTTACCCGCCCCAATTTGAGGCTGCTCCTCTATTTTTATTTGTAACATGGGGCAGTCCCCTCATGTGGGGGGAGACAGTGGGTCCAAAATGGAGAAGCCCCAGCCCCCCTCATTTTTTCGTCCTGTGGGATCTCGGGGTGGTGTTTGGTTTGGTCTGGGTCCTCTGTAGTTTTTCTGCTGGACTTCCTTGGTTTTGGGGGGGGGCACAAGGGGGTAACCCCTGGCTTCCCCATCGTAGGCGCTGTTTCCCCCCGTTTTTAGGCGCTTTAAATTTTTTTACTTCTCCCCCGCCCCAAATTCCCCTCTATGGGGCTCCACATGGGGCAAGGGGGAAATTTAGATAATTAACCCTTTAAAGCCTATGCGTTAAAACCCCCTCATGGGGGGTGAGGGGTCTGGTTGGTCCTGCTGATGAAAGCCCATCATGGGGGTGGAAAAAGGATGGAGCTTGGTCACCGTGCTTTAACCAAAATAGGTGGGAAGGGGTCTGGAGTTGGTTACTTGCTGAAGTAATACACCCATAAATGGAGGTGGGGAGGGGTCTGGGGTCTAAACACCTTTTCGGCTCCAAAACGCAGCAGGTGGCAGGAAAAAAATTTACAGGCGGCACCTCCGCTACCCGCCCGGGGTTTGCCCTGGGGGCCCCATTTCGTCCACTATAAACACATCTGTGGTGTTTAAAAAAACCCCTTTTCACACATTTGGATGTGCAAATGCCCTACCAGGGGAAGGTGTAAGGATTTTGGGTCCCCCGCTGATTTTCCTCCAAAACGTACCCTTTTTAAAAAGCGTTTAGTTTTTGCCGGCTGTGACCCCTGCGTTTTAAAAAAATTTAAATGTTTTGGGGACTTCCGGGGTCTGACACCCTAAATGAATAAAGGCAAGGGGTTGCGTGCATTGGTTTCCTCCCCCCGTCGCCCAAATTTTTCCAGGGGTGTGTTTCGGGTTGGGTTTGTGGTGGCGAAAAACTCATAAAGGGCCTCCATAGCAGCCAAAATTGGGGCCACCCAAAGGCAGAGTGTAAATAGACAATAAAAAAAAAGCCAATTTATAGGAAAAAAACCTTAAAAGGGGGGGTTTGGGTTGGGGGAAAAAGGGGCCAAAAACCCAATCAAAAAACCCCTATTGGTCAAAAAATTTTTTAATACAAAAAAAAATATTAATAAAGAAAAAAAAATAATTTTAAATTTAACACTAACACCCCCCTTCTCCCCTTTTGCTTTTTTTATAAGGGCACTTTTTTATGACTTTTAATTGATATTGTCGCATTTGGAAGGTTTTGACCCTTTTTAATTAATAACAAAAATTTATCCGTTTTGGTTTGAACACCATAAAAAAAAAATTCCGAAAAGCCCAAAAAATTGTAAATTTAAATAAAATATATAATATATATATTTATATAAATTTTATATTTTTTTAAAAATAAAAAAAAAGTAACTTTCTTTCCCTCCTTTTCAAAAAAACGGTTTTAAAAAGTGGCCCAAAAGGGATTTGGCATGAACCCCAAAAATACTAATATAAATCTTTACTTCAACCCTAAATAAAAATGGCCCTTTTTAAAACCAAAAATTTGCAAAAAAACGCTAAAAGGGCCCCTCTGGGGACACTAAAGGGGTATCGTAGGGGGGGCCGCCCATGAGAAAAAGCAAAAGGGTTTTGATTCCTAAAGGTGAAATATCCCTTACTGACCATGGGGTACTGTATGGAATTTTTCCACAGATTATTTTCGGGCCCAAAAAATTAGGGCTTTTTTTTTGCCACTTTTTTGTGTTTTAATAGGGCAAAAAGGGCCCTTTAAATTTAAAGGGGAAATTTAAATACCCTCTCATAGAGAACTATTTTTTCCCGGCCCTCATCCCCCGCACGTAAAAAACGAACGTATTGAACCACGGGAAAAAAGGGGCGACTTGAAAAATTTTTTCGCAAACGATTACCGCCATGAAAAAGAAATTTTCTATAGAGTTTCCACCCCCCCCCCAATGGCCGGGGAGTACTTGTTTAAATTTAGAAACGAGCCCCCAAAAGCACACGGTGTATTGCGGCGCTTTAACGGGGAAAACGTGCCGAAATTTACCCCCGTGGAACATACCCTTGCCCAAAGAGGTGGGTCTTTAGGGAGGGGCTCCTCCCCCACTACCCCGCTCCAAAAATTTTGGTAAACAGGCCGGGTTTAATTTAAACAGGGGAAACCTAAAGCCGGGGACAAGGGGAAAACCTCTATCCGGGGGGGACTTGTTAAAAAACCTTTGGGTTTAACGGGGGGTTTTAAATGTTTCACCAGCTCAAAAGGTTTAAAATCTGCGTTTTAAAGGGATTGTAGGTCCCAAATTTCGGGTTTGTCAAAAGCAGGGGGGGCCCCCTAAAAAAGGACTCCGGCGCCCTCTTTCCATGGCAGAGTGAAATTTAGTAGAGACTTTTATCTACTTTGTTCTGAAATAAATAATAGTTTAGAACAGTTACAAGTGAATGCGGCCCCCCCCCCCCCCCCCCGTGGTAAAGTAAAACCAAGGGGGGCCCAAAAATAAAAAAAAATATATTTAATTGAAAGCTTCCCAAATTTAAAAAAATTATCAAAAAAAAAAATTTCACAAAATTTAAACCGGGAATTGGCTTTTTTATCCCGCACATGAAACATTTTTTTACAAAAAAAAAATGCCCAAGTTGGGGTTTTTTTGTCATTTTCCTGAACCTGAAAAAAACTGGGGAATTTTAAAAAGGGGAAGAGACCCAGGTGTCCCAAAGCAATGGAAAAATGCCCCGCAAAACCCAGGAAAAGGATTCCCCCACTCCGCTCCAAAAAGGGAAAAGAAAAATAAATCCAACAAAAAAACCAAAACTGGGGGTAAAAACCCCGAATCCTTCTCCTGGGGCCCCCTGTACAACAGAGGCGCCATTTTATACTAAAAAGTGAGTGGCATAAAAAAAAAGGGGCCCACAAAAAATTGTGTAACGCAAATTTTTTGATGTTTCCCCTCCCACAAATAGACACAAATGTTAAATAAATTTTTTTTCCCAGTCATTTTCGGTGGGGTCAAAAGGGGAGGGATAAAAAACTATAAACTTTCCCCAAAAATAAAACAAGTCCCCTACCCCCCTATGTAAAAAAGAAATAAAAAAAAAAAAAAAAAGTAAGGCTTCTGAAAGGAAAAAAAAAAAGTTACTTGTCTGTCTGTAAATTTAAAATTTTTTTGGGCCCGTGATTCCCCCCACCTTTTTTCTTTCCCCGAAAAACCCCAATCTCTCCCCAAATTTCCCTTTTCCTCCCCCCTTTTTCCCACCCCATCCTTTCCCCTCCCTCCCCTTCCACAAATCCCCTTTCTCCCCTTTTTCCCCCTTCTTTTCCCCCTTTCCCGTCCCCCCCAAACGCTCCACACCCCCCATTCATTCCTCCCTTTTTCCTATTCCCCTTTTCCATGGGTCCCCATCAAACCCCCAAATTTATCAATCACTCCCCCTTTTTCCCACTACTGGAAAATTTTTGATCTCCTTTTTCACTAATTAAAACCCCATTCCCCTCATTGCTTTCCCCCCTCTCTCCAAAATTCACCTTTATCACTCCTGTTATCCCCCCTTTTTTCCCTGATCATTCTCTTTTCTCCTCCTTCCCCCCCCCCCCCGATTTCCCCCATAGTTCCCCATCCCCCTTTTTTTTTAAACCCCCAACCTCATATTGCCCCATCTCTAAACCCGCAAACCTTTTATTCCATCGCTCTCCATCCCCCACCCCTTCCCCATCCACCATCCCTGGGCCCCTTTTTTCCAACCCCCCCATCTCCATCCTTTAAAATGCCTTAAAACATTCTCTTCCCTTTTTAAAAAACAAATCCCTCATTGCTCCAATTCCTCATGAAATCCCCTTCTTCCTACAAACCCAATTCCAATCACTCTTCATCCCTCATTTTCTCCCCACCCCCATTAACCTTTTATTAGTTTTTGAGCATTTATTAAACGACAAAGTTAAATCGGGGAAGGTTTTTTTTGGGGATTTGAAATTTTTAGATCATGCATAATTAAAGGGTAAAAATTTTGTGCAAACATCAAATTAAAAACGTGGGCCCTTTTCCCCGCTTCCCCCCGTAGTTTTTGGCGGCCAACCAAAAACAAAAAAAAAGAATAAGCAGGGTGGAATGTTGGTCGACCCTTTATTACTGGGGATGTGCATGGTTGCGGGTTACTGGGAAAAAACCCCAAGACCCGCGTTTTAACATAGAAAACCCGCGTTTTCCGTTCACCTCGGTCCCTCTCAGCGTTCCCTAGGAGTAGGACTGCGCCCCCTTTCCCCTTTTGGGCCCAAAAAGCTCAGCGAAATTAAAACTTTTCTGCAAAAAGAAACCCCCCATATTAGTTTTTGATTTCCTTAAAAATTTTTTTAGATTAAGATTGGAAGGGAAATTTAAATTTGTTAGGTAAGAATTTTTAAAAGGGGCATCAAACCTTGAAAAGCCCCGGGGGGAAACGGGGGGGGGGGGGGGGGAGCCCGGGGGGCAAAAGAAAAGACAAGCTCTATAAAGAACACTGGTAAATTCACCAAGAAAATTTGTTTTAGACCGCACTGCAATAACTTTTTTTTTAAAAGTTTTTCTAATTTAAATATTTCCTGGATATTGGGGCAAACCTGAACTTATATTGGGGTAAAACTCAAATTTTTAAAATAACCCCAGGGGCCCCTTTGGGTTTGGTTTCAAAAAACCCCCTTTTTTTTTTTCAGAAAACATTCAATAGGGGTTTCATTTTCAATTTTAAACCCATTCCCCCCTTAAATTTTAAAAACCACCTTGCCTTTTTAAAACGAAAACAGCAATTTTTTTTAGTCACCACAGGTGAATTGAAAGGTGCAAAAAAAACATTTTATTATCCGGGAAAACATTTTTCAGATACGTGTTTTTTGACTTTGGCCGCACTACCAAACTTTGTTCATTGAGCAGCTTGGGAGGTAAATCTGGAAAAAACAATTTTATAAAATCCAAACCCCAAATGAATTGGGAAAAGGGGCCCAAAAAAAACATTTTTAAAATCCGAATACATTTCAATACTTTTTTTTTACTTTGGCCCCACTAACAAGGGTTTGGGTTTATTGATGCAGCTTGCACGTAAATCTGAAAACAGCAAAATTTTTAAAACCAAACCCCATTTAAAATTGAAAATTGGCCAAAAAAAACCCTGTATTATACGAAAACAAGACAGATACGTGTTTTTTTGGGACTTTTGCCCAAACCAATTTGTTGATAGAACCCCCTTTCAGGGTTTAAATTTTATTCCAAACAATTTTTTTTTTGGGTTAGAGGGATTTTAAATAAAGCTTTTGATTTTTCCGGCTTTTTAAAAAGAGGGCTTTTTCCCAAAAATATTTTTTCCCTACCTTCCCCCAAAATTTTTTAAAATTTTTGAACATGGGGCGAAATGCAAGGGGAAAACGAGCAAAAGGGGGGTAGGACATGGGGGTAGAGGTACGGAAGAAGGGCCCTTCCAGTGCTGGCGACAACACCAAACCGCGGACGTCAGTTGCAGGACCGTTTAGGCCTGTTTAACGGGGTGGTTTAGGGCCCCGTGAATCCATTTTAAAAACAGGGGTCGCCAATCTGTCCTTTATTTGGGTTTAAAGCAACCTGCATCCAGCGGGGTTTTAAACCTTTCCTTTCCTCCCCGCCAAAGGGGCCACCAAAAAGTCGTTTATCCCCATCATCAGCATCCTCCAACAAAACAGGGGCCCCAAAATTCAAATCATGTACCCACCACTGTGGTAAATTTCCCTTGTCTGAAGACCCTTTGATGACAAAATTTTTGGGTTTTTTTGGGGCAGAAGGAAAGTTTAAAAGGGTCAAGAGGGTGATTTTTTTCCTGCTCTGACCCCAGGGAAATGGGGCCAAAACAGGGAGGAAAGGAACCGGGCAATCGGGAAAAATCCCCCGGGGGGTTACCCGGCAACCGGCCCCTTTCAGCCCCTTTGGGGTTTTAAACCCGCAGCTTCCCGGGTGCAGAAAGTCCAGGAAAGACCAAGTTTACCTGGTTGAAGTGATTTCGAAAATAGCGGGTCCAGGGTCCCTTTTTTCCCCAGAATTTGCTTGCGAAACGCTTCATTTAAATTTGGGTGGGAGGAAGACGATGGGGGAGTGTCAATCGGGTCCCCGGGCCCCAAAATGGGAGAGGGGGGTCCCCAGAAGCTCCCAGATATTATTCCGGGCCCGCCAAAGGTCCCGCGCAAACCCCGCTCCCCGCTTTTTCGCCGCCCCCAAAAGGGCCAGGACCCTCTCAGCCTGGGGCCTTTTTTGAGCAACCTCTGATTCACCCCAGCAAAAGTCCCAAAAGCCGCCTTTGCCCAAAAAACCCTAAAATAGAGGCAAGAAAACCCTTTAAGGGGATAACCACCACCAACCCTGTCCAATCACATGCAGTGAATGCATGAATTTTTTAAATGGGGGAACACTTTGGGCCCAAAAAAAGGGCCCGCCGACGCCGGGGCCCCCCAACCACTGGGCCCCATTTCCCCCTCTTCTCCCCCCCTCCCCTTTCCCCCACCCCCCGCCACCACCAAGCGTTCCCCCAGCCCGCCCATTGTCCCCTCAGAGTCATGGGTCAGGGATCCGCCTCCGCTTCAGCCCCCAAACCGTCGCCCAGGTTTCCACCAGCACCACCAGAGACCCATTTCCTTTCCCCTTCTTTCCCTTCCAAACCCGTTTTATGACCTGCAAAGCCGAAAAAGCGGCCATTTTAGTAGCCACCTTCTTCTTCCAGGCCCGGGGGGCATAAGAAACACTTTAACCCCAAAAAAAACCAAAAGCCCGAAAAGTCGGCCTTGCCAGGGCCCTTTTTGGGCCTTGGAAATGTTGCCTTTCCGTTTTGGAGGGCCAAGATGGGTTCCCCCCGCATGGGCCCTTTTCCTGCCCCCCAAAAACCAGAAGCCGGGGCAGGCCCTTTTTTTTGCCAGAAAAAACTTCCCCTGGGGCCCCCGGCCAGGCCACGTGTCCCCTCTTTTAAAATTTAAACAAGCGCGTTAAACTGCTCTGGTGGCCGGAAAAAATCCAACGAAACCACCGACACAAGGACTAGTAAGCAACGGCCATGGCCGCTATAATCTCGGTGGGACAGCTCCCGGGTGGGTTTGGGTGGATTTCTCTGGCGGTAAACATTGGCCTCAGGCCACGCACGCCTCTTCAAAACGCAGCATGGGGGCGGGCCAAACCCCCAAAAGGCCTCTGGGGCTCACGTCCCCAAAAATAAAGGGCCGTTTTGAAATTTAATCGTCTTGGGAGACCGCCCCACACAGGTCGGGAGTTTGGGGACGGCCCCTTCCCCCCAAAAGGGAGCCCCGGCGGGGCCTGGGGTTCAAGAACCTTGGCCAGGCAAGGGGAAAGTGATAAGGGCCCAAAAACTGCTGGCCGCCCTAAAAATGGGTAGGCGGGAGACTTTCCCTTGCCTGGCAAAAGCTTTAACCGGGTTTGTCCGGAAATTTCTAAAGAGCTACCCGGGTCGGACTCCCCTGCTGAAGAAGGCTCAGGTCTGATTTTCGCACTTCCCCGCCGTTCGCAAGCCAACCGGGGGTTTCGTCCCGCCTGCCGCCTTTTGCAGCGTTAGCTCCCTCCCCCTTTCAACCGCCCCAAAAGTTGACGTGAAAACACGCGGAATTCCACCCTCCACATCTCCAGCGATTTGTGGCAGCAGCGCAATGCCTTTTCGCGGGTTACAATGACACGGGGGCCGCCCAAGCACGGGGTGGACCCGGGGGGGTTGACCACCGAGAGGGAGGGCGGGTGAAAGGGGCCGGGCCACCACCCTTTGGGCAATTTTTTTGAAAAGGGCCACCAAAATGGCAGGTGCGGAAAAAGGGCCCCTTGTCAGCATGAGCATTTGGGTGTTCTTAGTTCTGGAACGACGTTGGGAACCACCCGGGAAACAACGGGTCCCCGGCCCGAGGGAAAGAAAGAGAGGGGACACAGAGCGGACACAGTTTTTCCCCTCCGTAAAATCCCCCAAGGCCCAAAAATTTTTCCAAATTTTCCCAATCGGTCTTATTAGGCAGTGGTTGGGGCCCCAAGCTATTTGCAAGGGGGGCGCATCAGCTCTCAGGGGGCATCATCTCAGGCAAGCCCGGGGGTTTGGGGTTAAAAGCAGGCCCCCCGGAGGAGGAAGGAATTCCTTTTAGAAAACCGATTTTAAAGGGGACGTCCCCCTTCCCTTTGGGAAAAGAGGTTGGCGCGAATTTGAGGCAAGGGGGGAAGATGGGGAAGATCATTTTTGCTATTTTTCCCTCGACCCAGGGGTTTGGGAAAATCAAGGCTCCAACTCTCACAAGAGTGCTTGGATGCTCCATTTCCGCCAACATGGGTCCAGCATTAA
Source organism: Phyllomedusa bahiana (assembly GCA_025379985.1). Classification (NCBI taxonomy): domain Eukaryota; kingdom Metazoa; phylum Chordata; class Amphibia; order Anura; family Hylidae; genus Phyllomedusa; species Phyllomedusa bahiana. The sequence continues at coordinate 9,991 of JAODAL010035975.1, forward strand.
GGCCATCAAAATGAACAACAGTTTTTGGGGGGCCCCCCTCCGGACCCCGTAAAAAAAAAAAACTCCGCAAATTTCCTTCCACCCACCCAAAAAAGGGGAGTAAAAGCAGGAAATGGAACCTTTCTGGGTTTATTTAACTGGAGACATCCCGTTGGGGTCGCTTTCAATTTTCAAATGTCACGGTGGGAAAAAAACGGTAGCACGTGACAGCATAAAAGTCCAAATACCGTAGCGGCAGCAGCAGCAAAGGGGGCAAGGTGGCAGAAAGGGCCCAATGGGGACCTCTGGGAAATTTTTTTTTTACTACCTCAAACCAAAACCCTTTTCAATGCGGGCAACATACAACCCCAGAGACCAAACTTAAGATCATGGTACACAAATATCCCGCGTCTCAACACCCCATGTTTTTTTTGGGTGTGTTTTCCGGGCCCCAAAAACTTCTGGGAAAACCCAAAAAGGGGAAAAATGACCCGAGCTGGGTCGGGCCCCTTTCCCTAAGAGGGTTTTTGCCGCCCACACCAGCGTCAAATCTGACGGGCCCCCTTTTACACAGCCGAGGAGTCATTTACAGACAAACCATCCCCTTTCCACAGATAATGTGGGGCCCTTTACTTTCAATCAAGATGAAAAAAAGGCATGGATCACCCGATGTTTTTGGGCCCCAAATTTCCCAGGTCAAACCCATTAGTTGCCGGTCTAAATTTCAAAATTCCCCTCCAAACAAAAAGGGGCCTCTTGAAAAACTTAATTTTTTTTAAAAAAAAACCCTTTTCTTACTGCAATTTTTTTCTCGGTTTTTCCCCCAAGTTCAAATTTTTCTGGGTTTTTCTGTGAGGGGACTGTAAAAGAACACCAAGGTTTCAAAAGGGCAAAAACCCAAAATTCCCCTTTATTTCCCCTTCCCTCTTTTAAATTTTTCCCCAAAAATCAAAGTTTTGGGGTTTAAGTTGCCTCAAAAATTTTTTAAAAGTGGGTGGGGAAGTCATTTTTATAAAATTTTTTGGGGCCCTGCTGCCCTTTTTAAGCAGCAATACACAGGCCTATTAAAAAAAAATGGGTTTTTTCTAACAACCTTTGTTTTTTCACCCAATTTTCAAAGTGGCTCATGGGTCATGTTTTTTAATTTTTGGGGGATTTTGCTTTTTACATGCAGCTAACCTTTCGGTCCCCAAATTCCCAAAAAAAATTTTTTCCCAACAGACATTTGGTTTTTCAAAAAATTTTTCAAGGGGTGGCTCAAGGGGGATTGGGGCGTCAAAAAACCGGGAAAAGGAAGGGCACTGTTAAAAGGACACATTTTACAAAATGACTTTTTTTTTTCAAAAATCCCTTTTAAAATAGCTATCAATTTCCCCGTTTTTGAGACAACCCCTTTAATTAAAAAAAAAAAAAAGGGAAACAAAGACTTGGGGGGGATTTTAAAACCCCAATTTAAAAAAAGTTTTTCTAGAAATTTAAAAACTAAAAAAATTGCATGTACAAAAAAGTGTTAAAAAAATTCCTCTGAATTGGGACAAGGAAAGGGACAGGAAAACTTGACCAAAGTTAGGTTATTCGAAGACATGGGTATGGAAAAACGGACAGAGAAAAAAAGTACAGAGACCAATTTTCCCCCAGCAACCCTTGAGAAAAAAGAGAAAAAGAATGGCAAGAAAAAGGGGACCTGGGTTGTAACAGGGGCTTTAAACCCCCAGTAATTTTCCAAGTGAAGCTCAGTTTTTTTTCCCATCATACGGGGGCAAGCGCTAAAACCCCGGTCTTTACCGGGGTACAAGGGGGGCTGGAAATTCTACACTTCCGCTTCCGCCCCCTCCTTTCTTCAGCATGCATTTTTTTTTTGCTGGGGTTTATCAGGGGATTTTTTCCCCCGTGTTAATAGATTACGGACGGCCACCCCGGGGCCCCAACCCCACCCCACTGTAAACTCCGGCCCTGGGTCAAGCGGGGGCACAGGGAAAAGGGATAGTCAATTTCCCCGTTCAAATAAAATGGTGGTTGAAAGCTCCTTTTTTCCGGGACTTTTAACTGTGGGGGCAGAACAGGTTTAAGGGGCATGCGCGGTCCCCGGACAGGGTTTTTCAAAGTCCAGTTTTTTAAAAATAAAATGGGGTTCCAAAAAAATCTTTCTTCCCGGCCCTTTTTAATTTTGTGGGTCAAAGCAGGGTTTTTTGGGTCATGCTGCGTTCCAGGGAGGGATAATTTAATTCCAGTTCAAATAAAAAAGATGGTTTAAATAAAATTCATTCCTTCTGGCACTTTTTAATTTGTTGGGGGGGCAGGTTTAAAAGGGCAAGCTGGGTACAAGACAGGGAAGTGAAAGGTTTTGGGGACTTTTTTTTTGTGCTTTTTATCCAATGTTGTGCCAAAAATGTAAAGGTTCCATTTTACTGTTTTTGGCTGTTTTAAATTTCCCGCTTCTCCAGCCCGTTTTTGGGGGTAAAAAATGAAGGGGGTTTTTTGCCCCCTTCCCCCCAAACTTTAAAGGGCATCGGGGATGATCGACCCATCGAAAAACCTTAAACGATGGGGGGCCCGACTATCGCACCGATGTCCCATAGCCAACGTAATCGCTCAACACTAATCTTCATCCCCCATTTCTCCCTATCCCCCAAACACCTTCATCCTTATCAGCATGTTTCTTCTCCAAACCCCTCATTTATCCCCTACCCCTTCCCCAATTAAAAACTTCTATTCCCCCCCCTCCCCATTGTTTTTTACATTCCCTCATTTTTTCTCCCCCCTTCATGTTTTTCCCCCCATCCCTAATCGCTCTCTTTTTCGATCCACTGCCCCCTCATCCTTCTCACCAACCTCACGTCCCCTCCCCCACACCACCTCTCATTACTCCTCACCCTTATCAATCCCCCATTTTCCTCATTGCCACTTTACCCCTCACTCTCTTTTCCCTCAGTTCTCCCCTTCTAACTCCCCATCCCTTAATAAATTTCCACCCCCTTCACTCCCTCCTTCACACCTCTCTCATCCCTCACCATTCCTTACAACCCCCTTTCCCCCACTTTCATCCCCCCCCCAACCCTCCCAAATTATCATCACCCACCAAATTTCTTTATTGTTTTAATTTTTTATTTAACTTGCATACTGGAAAGTTATGATAATAAGTTAGTGTGGTAACCTGTGCTGTACTGCATTTTAAAGGCTGATGTATAGGTAGGTAACCTGTGCTTATTTCCATGTTAGGCTGAGTATAGTGTAGAACCGTGCGACTTTTTATGTTGATTATAGTGTAGTTAAATTTGGTTTTTTGGGAAAATATTAGTCTTTGCTGACTTTAAGGGTTATAATTGGGTTTGAAACGCCCCTTTTAGTGTTTGGAAATCAGAAATTCAAATGAGAAAAAGTGACCAGTAAAACACAAATTTTATTGCAAATTTTAAGAAAAAAAGCAAAGACTACTTGTTCCACGAAAAAAATCTTTCAGCAAAACCTAGCAATGGTTACTTACACGAAAATTACTTCATGATGCACATGAAAACAAGCAAGGCAGTCAACAAACGAGGGGTCCCACCAAAGGAAGCGACTTTTCGGAGGTAAAACTTTAAGAAATTTGTAAATAATTGAATTTTAAAATGGTCACCTCTTGTTTTTTGGTAAGTGTAGGTTTTTCCGGGGCTGTACGGTCAATTATTAGATGTATAGGGAGGAACCTGTGCTGTACTTCACTTTTTGTATGAAAAGTTATGTAGGGAACCTTTCTTGCACAGCACATTGCATACATATTTATCATGAATAATCGTTAATAAATTTATTTATCATATTTTTAATGACATATTACTAGGTCTGGGTTTCCATGTAGGAGTGAGTGGATTTAGGACATAAGGATCAGTACAAGGACGTTATGATGGAGGATCAGCCACCCCTCACATCATCGGGTAAGAGGAGACCTCCCTGATTATAGAGGAGACCACGTGTGAAGGTCACCTCAATCACCTAACATCTGATCATAACATAAAAACAGGGATTGAATATATTATTTATGTCCTATAGATGGATCCAGTGGAAGAAATCTACCAGAGAGATGTCCCCATCTTCTATTTTCACAAGATCATCAAAAGGAAGAGCAGAACCTCCCACTGGATGATCAGGTAGATGAAGCTGAGATTCCTGGGAATCCTCTATAGATTGATGTAATGAAGCTTCTCCTAATCTCCTCCAGCAGCAGTGGAGTATACGCCGTATCTCATCTTATTGTTGCGAGCGGCTACAAATGGTTTCTGGTTCCATAAAAAATTGTGTAACCTTCCTCCTGGTTGGACTTGGCAATGAAGATTCAATATGGATGAAAGTAATGTTCTATATGATGTGTATAAAAGCTTTGTGATATAGCAATATATACTACTTCAGATGTGATTGGGTTGCCAAATTAGGAAAGAAGTCAAGATACAAGTACTCGGAGAAGCAGACTTGATAGAAACAGCAATTGTATTTATCTGAGCACTCATTCTATCTTTGTTATCAATGTGTCCATTTATATAGGATATCCATATTTCAGCAATGACTTCATATGTTACAAGCAGTCACTTAGCTGTCATGGGTCACAAAACAGAAAAAGTTCAAAATAAGCTATCTAAGCTTATCTTCTGTTGACCATTTCCTGGTAAGAATCTCCTGACTGAAAAGATCATCACAGTTTGAAATCCTAGCAGAATATCTACACAGTTTAAATTTTGGACATCAACACACTTAAGGTGACCTAATTCTACTTCATATCAATCCCATATCATAAATATTTCTCTCGCAATTCCCCCTTTTGAGCATAAGGTGAGGCCCGATCGTTCCTCAGGTACTTTAACGTGGTTAAGCCACAGAGCCAGTATTTTCCTTACATGCTTTGCTTCTTCTGCTGGATTCCCTGGAATGAATGGCCTACACATTATAAGCCCATTACACATTTTGGGGTTTCCTACGCCCTAAGTGAGGAAATAATACTCATTTGGGTTGTGATGGGATATAACTATTTTGCTTCTTTTTGCAGCATCTACTTACAGCAATCATTAAACATTTTATGCACATATATTACTATTATGAGCAGCACTCCCTGCTAGATTGTCTGGTATATGCCTGTCAGACACCCACCTAGGCCTTGAAACCAGTTTTCCAGGTTCAAGAATGAGAAAGTTTCACCCCAACATGAGTAAGGGTGCTCCAGTGGATTTCTACTATTGGTCCTACTCTGAGCTTTCATTCTTCCATCTGAGTAGGGGGTAGCAAGGCATGGTGGACAGTTCCTCCCAGATTACTGGAACTGCTAGGAATGGTATATTTTTGACACTCGCCAGGGTGTGAGTACAACGGTCATCATAGCCTTAGTCACTATTTTTAACAAGTGAGTCATGTTATAGTTTTTGATGCTGGAGGAACTTATTATCCTAAGGATCATTCAGCAGGTTGTGCAATGTGTAAGTTATGCTACTTCCATATGGGACATCAGGAAAAGGTAGACAAAGTTCTTGATCTTCCTTTAGTCACTGGGAGAGTGATCGTTGAGTGAACCCAGTTGTTCTTTCCCTCTAGTTTCCTAAAGGTTTCTGTTGTCAACAGGATATGGAAGGGGCCATCACAATGACGCTCCTTCTCACATGTCTTTCAAGGTTGTGCTGCTCAGGTCACTGCTTGGATCTTGAATGGAATTAAAGACTTGTTTATGTACTGTTTTCAGGTACTTACTCAAGACCTGTGCATATTCTGTCATACTGCTGTGTTGCAGTCGTAAAACCTGTGGGAAATAGAGAAATAGAGCCCTGTCTTGGAAATAGGGACCAAACAGTATCTCGCTGCAGGCACTATGGCCATGGCTTTCCTATTTCTTTCATAGCTTTCTCTAATTTCAGCACTAAAGTTTAATTGGTAGGGGATGTGAGAGGCCTGTTCTATACCTAGTGCCCTTGTCATTTCCATCATGACTTCCACTGTGAACTGTGTTCCTCTATTCTTTCTGGTAGTTCAAATTGACAAACAAGTTCTCTAATCAGGTATGAGATAGGCTTCAGGCTAACCTGAAAAGAGGTCCACACAAACAAGGATATATACATATATGTCTAACTTGGGAAGTTGCGTCTAGTCAATTTGCTCTCTTTGGAGTAGGTACAGTGGTTGAGGTGTGGAGGACATACAGGCTTGGGAGTACCTGGCTGCAGCACTACTAAAGCCAGGTGTTACCCAATGTTTGTCTGAGTGAACACATGGCAGCCTTGTACTGGTGGGTAAGTACATGAGCTGCATGGGTCATCATTGGCAGCTTATTGCCCACACACCACAGGTCACCCCTGACTAATTGTGCTCCCCATTTCACCCTTCTGAGCTTGGTATTGAAGATTTCTAAAGACCTCTGGAGTGATGGTGTCTATTGTGGACAAGACCTGTACATTTATGGAATCCTTAACTCTAGACTTTTTCACAGCCTGTTTTGCTGCATCAAATCTGCAGAAGAAATACCTCAGCACTCCTCAGGTTTGGTGTAAAGGATTACATTTATTTAGAAAAACACTGTTGTAGTCATGTCTCCAGTAGAGTAGTAAGCATTAATGCAACATAAGTGATCCAGACTTTTCAGAGAATTTTCGGCCTTATTGGCCTTCGTCAATCTAGTCTGTAATTATAAATATGAATAAATATACAGTGATGGAGACCGATGCACACAAAAGATGGAGAGAATCACACAAAGTAATGAAACGAGATGACAATAAGGAGAAATGGGGGGGGGGAGTAAAGGAGAAAATTAAAGTAATTAGGACCTAGAAAGGTATAGATATGTAAAGAAGATGGTAGTATACTGCATCACTTAAGCAACCACCCATCAGCAACTAAAAGATCTCTGCCCATTTCCCAGTTCACTAGGGTTAGTGAACTGGGAAATAGTGGATGAACCCATGACCCAACAGACTCCTCTCAGAGATGAAAACAAGACTCGTTGAGAGTGGCATTCCTCCAGCCCTACTATCAGAGATGCAGAATACCTTTTCTACACAGGACACGCACACTGATTTGGAAAAACTCCCATATGGCGTTTATACAAAAATTCTATCGCCTGAGTCACAAGATCACTAACTCCATTAGGAAACACTGGCCCCTTCTACAATGGGCATATGCCAACATCTAGGAATTCAGTCAACTGCCACTACAGTGTTTTAAAAGAGAATGCAATTTACGCGATACTTTAGTCAGTCGATATAGGCGCATCACATAGTGGCTCTATACAAAAAAAACACTATCCACACCCAAAAGGGGAACTGTCCCCTGCCTTCACTGTACTCACTGCTCGTCGGTTACAAAGGGAGAATATGTCACACACCCTCGCATGGGTCGCCGCCAATAAGGCCAAAAATTATCTGAAAAGTCTGGATCACTTATATTGCATTAAGGCTTACTACTCTACTGGAGACATGATTACAACAGTGTTTTTCTAAATAAATGTAATCCTTTTCACCAAACCTGATGAGTGCTGATGTATTTCTTCTGTTTTAACGTAAAGGGTTGGTTTCTCCTTCCATAAGCACCCCAGTATTTCCAAATGAAACCATTGTTTTGCTTTGTTGTCTGCTCTAGCATTAGGGTTTCAGATTGTGTGTGCCCTGACATTATTCCAGGGCAATAACACAAAAACAGGGCTTCCATCAGATCTGAGACATTTTCTGTTTGATGTTAGGAATGCCCGGTCTCTCCACATGGGGTCATAATTAGGGGCTGTTCCAAATGCAGATCCTGAGTCTATGTATATGTTCGCAGTCTTACCCTTGGCCGCTTTACATAACTCTATTAGTGCCTTCAACTCTGCCTCCTGCGTAGACAGGTGAGGTGGGAATGGTTCAGCTTCTATTACCTCATATTACATGACCAGAACATGTTCAGTGTGATACCTGCCATCCTCCTGGTACCTAGATTTATCAACAATGAGTTGAAAATCTGGATGTTTTGGGTCCATGCTGTGCCATTTTGGTCTATCCCTGCTCACTCTATTCCTCATGGGTCTTTGTAGTCCATCTTTTAAAGCTTTACCCAGTATCCTAATGTCCAAGTTAAGTTTTGGGGAGTATCTCATGTCTGTCAATTTCATCTGTAATTTAGCATAAAATTTGTCAACTGGTTCTCCCTTTTCTTTGGTCACATCTGCGAGTTCTACTGACTCCTCTGCCTGCTTTTCCTGTGCCCAATTCCGGATCAGTTGATAACTGTTCTCCTCACTGTTCTGTATGTATCCATCCCCAACCTTGACTTGCCATTCTGAAGGTTTTATTGGTCTCGCATAATTGTTTGTTAATGTGACTGGTGAAGGCATCTGTTTGGGCTTTTGTCAGGGCCTCAAGGTGCATACATGTACACCTATAGGTGGCCTGTATCTCAGACATTGACTTGGAAAATTATGTGGGGTTGCCTCAAGTTGTTTGATCATATCTAACTTGTCTCCTGGTGTCTATGGTCAATATTTGATTACCTTAACAGTTTATGGCACTAGTTTCCTTCTCTATATCCTTCATTTGGGCGCCTAGCATAACTGTATACTGAGGAAACCGTGACTGACATTACTGTCATCCTCCCACATATCTAGAGTCCTGAATAGGACAGGTGTCCCTACCAGTGTGTATCATGCAGGGGACTACTGTACCTGTGGAATTAAACAGGAGGAACCATGGGTCCTAACCCCCCTCCCCACTTCCCGTAACAAATATTTGTCGGGTACAGGCTAATGAAAGACCTTGGTCAGGGTGCTCCCTCTAGTATGAAATTTTGATTTGCATACTCGTTAGGTCGGTGCAACCTTTTTCTCCTCATTGTCATTATAACATTCATATATTATACGGTTACCGATAATGGTCTTATTCAACCGGCATTTATCCTGCCATAGACACAATCATCAATTTTTTATCTTCAAACAATTTATCATCATACAGGTAACTTCTTTGTTCCTTCCTGAAGTTTCTCCAGTTCTCCTCATCTAAACAAGCCTCTTCAGTTATTCCAGCTCTCTGTTCAGTAATTTCCGACTGTTGACTTTCTCCTTCCTTCTCCCTCCTTTACTATGGTTGCTGTAGTCTTTTTATTTAAGGGTTTTTGCTCTACAAGTTACCCATGACTCCTTCCTGATATAGTACTGTCCACTAGGTCTGGCTCACAAGGCACTTTAACACAATCTGGATGTTGTCACACCTAGCTAGCTTCTCCTCCTTTCGGGGCAAAACCCCAAAACCTTTTTAAATTTTGGACACAAAAAGGGCCCATCTCTACTCCTTTTTTTACCTCGGATTTAAAATTTTAACAACTATTGTGCTTCTGGTTTCAAAAAAGAAAAAGAAAGGGCTGTCCCGGGGAAACCCTTTTTTTGGGTTTTTCTTTGTCCTCCAAATAACCCACGTAATAAACCCAAAAAAAAAACTGAAGGAAAAATCAGAATCATTTAAACTGCCAATTTTTCCGTTCTACTCAAATCCTCCCCTTTGACATTGATGGAATTTTTTGGAAAATGAAAATCAATCTTTCACACACTTAAAAAAATACACCCAAAATAGATCTTTACTTTTGATCACTAAACCCCACGTCCCTCGCAAATTAAACTTCAAAAAAAATTTACTGCCAGCACTATTTTTCAAACCCGGTTACAATTTTGACCATTTTCCCCCCACCAAAACGTTAGTGGGTGTATTCCCGAATTTAAATTTTCTTTTTTCCCTTTCTTCAAAGAAGGGTTTTTTTAACAAAAAATTTTACAAGCTTAAATGTGTTTCCCAAAGTTTCTTTCCTACGATGAGGGTTTTCCCGTTTTTTTTTAAACTGGGTTTCCTCCTCAATAAAGGGAAATTTTATGTAAATGAGGGCAAATCAATGTCCCATTTTTAAAAAGGGTTCTTTAAACCCAAATAATTTAAATTTTTTTTTAAAATCCCCAACCCCAAACAAAGGGGGTTTTACACTGGGAAAACAGAATCATAAAAATCATTAAAGGGTTTTTTCCCCTTTTTTTTTTTTTCTTTTCCAAGTGAATTTTTACCATCCCTTGCTCCCACTTGAAACCCCCTTTTTTCATGTAGGTTCCCCGTTCAAAATGTCATGTTTGAAAACTCAGTATGTGGGTTCAGATGTGATTGGGGGGGCAAAAATCAAGTTTTACTCATAGAGGCAAAACCTAAAAGACACAGGGCTGTCTCCCACCCAAACATGCAAATTTTGTCTTTATTATCAAACTTTTCCAAATTTTTTGCAGGGGATCTTTACACAACAAAAAAATTCAAATTTTCAGGGAAAACACCCCAAAAAATTAAAAAAAACATGTGTTTTTCAAATCATATAGTTTTGTACGGTTTTTCTTAGTTTTCGCTGGGTCACCAGATAGAGGAACCCAAATAAGTAATCTCGGCAAAAAAAATCATTTTATTGACCAAATTTTCTTTAATTTGAATTTCGCCAAAAAGGACATAAAAACCAAAAATTTTTCACGTTTCAAATTTTGGGGGAAAACAACAAAATTTTTAGATGAACTCTGGTTCTACTTATACCATCCCATATAAAAATTTATAAAAAATTTCTCAAAATGGGGTTTGGTAACCCCGTCTGGGCATGTTATGGTTTATAAAATTTTGGGGTAAGGGAAAACCCGTGCTGTGTCAAACGTAAAATTTCCTTTTATGTTATCATGACAAAATTTTCAATTAAAATTTTCCCCTCTCACAAATTTTTACATATTGATAAGATTAGGCCCCTTTTTGTGAAAGATTGGACATTTAGGAAAAGAAATTCGGATCTGAAAAACTGGCGAAAAAAATGGTGACAGCCCCCTCAATCCCCAGGGAAGAGGAGCCTCCCTAAATTTTAGCTGAGACCAGGTTTGAGGGTCACCAGATTTCCCCCTCCCCCCCCCCTCAAATTTAAATACATAGAAACAATAGATTCAGTAACCCTTTTTTTATGGGCCTATAGACGGAATTTCCCTTTGAAGGGCCTCCCCCAAAAGAAAAGTCCCCTCCCCCTATAGTTTCCCCGGATGGTTTCCCGAGGGGAAAAACAGAAACCCCCACTGGAAAAATCAGGTAGATGGGAAACTGAAAATTCCTGGAAAATACTCTATAATTGATTTTAATGAAGCTTCTCCTTTAAAATTTTCCTTTTAGCAGCATGGAAATATACGCCGGGAATTTTTATCTTGTTGTTCTTGGGGGGTTTGGGCCCTAAAAAATATTTTTCTAACCCCCCTAGGGTTTGGGCTTTTTAGTCTACAAAGAAGAACCCAATGTGGATGAATGTTAAAGGGGGTGTTATCGGTTTTGAGCTGTTTTTGGGGCTGTTCAATTAATTTTCTCAATTTTTTTGGGTTTTAAAAACCAGGGGCGTGTCTTTCCTGTCAAACAGGCGTTTTTTTCCCCTCAAGAAGAACTGTGAAATAACATTTTGTTTGAAAACAAGGGGGATCAGAAGGTTGGGCTGGATATTTAAAGCTGTTTTAGCCTCCTGCCCGCTTTTGTCTGGGAAACCTTTTAGGGTCCACAAACTGCAGCAAGCACCTGTTATATTTTCTTAGTATTCACTAAACTTAAAACTGAAAGCCAGCACTTTTACTCCCCCAAAAAGGGGTTCCCCCCAAAATGTATGGAAAAAAAGGGAAGATCTTTACTCAACTCCCCCAAAGGGCAAATGTCACACAAAAAAAAGACCCCTGCCCTTTCTGGGCTGTGACATGGGGAGTGAAATTGGGGGGGGGGAGGGTCAATCAGCTAAGGGAAAAAGCCCCCGCTCAACTGTAATAAATTGGGCCCAATTAAATTTGTGGGGAGAGTGTTGGCTTTACAAAAAAAGGGGGTTTTGAGTTTTTTATCCCCTCACGAATATCCCCCCCCTCTTTAAAATTTTACACCCTATGAGTAGAGGACCTTTAAAAAATATAAGTCAACCCCCTTTTAATGAATATAAATTTTTATATATATTTAAATTTTTAATTATATAAAAACTAATTTATATTATATATAAAATATTAGCTCCCCTTTTACAGGTCTCAACCCCCCAGAATAATGGGATTGATTGTATGTTGGAAGTGCTTTGGGGTGGGTGTGAGGGTGGGACACATATAGGGGGCTTTGTTTTGAAAATAAATAAAAAAAAAAGATGTTCAAATATTTTCATATCTTTACTTTTGTTAAAATTTTTTAAAAGAAAAAAAAAAAAACTGACGGGGATTGGGAAATAAACCCAAACCCCTGTCTTGCAAAAACCGGGTTTACATTAAACAATGCCTACAAAAGCTTATCAGACCTATTTTTGAATCCCTTTTGTTTTACACTAAAAGAAAAATAACGTCATAAAGGGGGTGGGGGTTGCATTTGATGTGAAGGGAACGAACCCCTTCTTTTCCTAAATAGCAGCTTTAAAGGGGCTGGACTTTTGGGGGAGGTTTAAACAACCTCTTTTGCAAAAGGGCCCCTTTTAAAAAGGCATAATTTCCCCGAACCCTTGACCCCCAAAGCTGGGGGAAAGTACATTTGAGGGAACAAACCCTTGGGTTTTTCTATCGATTTTAAAAACTCAGAGGGGAGTAAAAACAGGTGTGCAGGCAGCCAAACACAGTGCAGGGGGCGTGGTCCTTGGGGGGTTTTTGTCTAGGGGCGAATCCCAACAAAGGGGGGAAATTTAAAAGTTCAGCCCACCAATTTACATTTCAGGGGGCGTTTCTAGGGGGCAGGAATCGACCAGGGGGGATTCTGACCCCGCAAAAAGCAGAAATAGAAGAAGTTTTTCAGAGAAGTCATATCTGCTAAACCCAAATGACAGGGTTAAAGCAAAACCCCAAATTTCAAAAATGCTTTTTTTTACTGCCCCCAAAAAACTGGACAATCCTTTTTTAACAATAAAACCCCTTTTAAATTTTACAAGTAAATCATCCAAAAGAAATAACCCGCTGATGCCCCGTCAGCTGCCCCCTAAGGTACAAAATAATTTTCAGGGAAATCCCCAGTTATTAACATAATCCCTTTTTGCTTTTTAAAAAAAATAGTGCGCCTCATCTAAAAATATGAAAGGGAAATTTGGGCCCCCATGGGGGTGAAGCCACCCCCCCCGAAGAGGAAGAAACCACCCGTAATGGGGTGTGTAAAAGTGTGACAATACTTAATAAAGGGGGAATTTAGAGCTTCCCCTTCAGGATAGATCCTTTCCCTGTGGCCACAACACATTGGGGCAGATTTTTCAAGGGGAGGGTTTCGCCAGAATTCTGGTCAATATGCGCCAAAAATAAAGTCTTACAACCCCCTTTTTTCCCCGCCCCAATTTTTCTATTTTGTTTTGCCGTTTTTTAGACACTTCGCCCCTTGTCCGGGCCAAAAAGGGGATTTGGGTTTTAGGAAAGGGCCTGGGTTAAAATGTGACAAAAAATGCGCCAAAATTTTGTCGCAGTTTTTGGTGTAAAAGTAAGCCAACTTTTTTTGTGGACAAACTTAGACTAGACCGTTCTAATGCGCCCAGGGTTTATCAAGAATATGATAAATGCGGAAAAAAATTTTAAGATGTCGAAATCTAACTTTACCTGTCAGTAATTTTTTTTATTGATAAATCTTTCCCCATTGTTTCTGTAAAATCCTTGGGGGGGAATGTTTGGGCCCGGGCTGATCGGCCACTTAGGGGTAACCTTCTTCTTTTTGTACAGATTTGGTTCCTGCCTTCTTGGGGGGCATTGGGGCCCCCGAATGTAGAATAAAAAGCTGTTTGTTGCTTTGTTCAGGGGCCTTTAAAGTGAATCCTGCAGGAAAGGGGCCAAAAGGAGCATGAGTGGGGTGGGAAAACGGGCAGTGTCATGACTTTGGGAAAGAAACCCTTCCCTAAAACCCTTTTATTTTAAATTTTTCCTTATAAATCACAGAAGCCAAATTTTCTTCCAAAAATTCTTCCCGCTTTCCCAAAGGAGGAGATGTAAAATATATCACTAGATCCTGGTGATTGTTCGACTATATTCATGGACCTGGTACAATGTGCCCCCAAAAGGCTAGAAACCCCTCTGTTTCAAATACCAAATTTCAGTCAAAAGAACTGGGGGGAAACAAATAAAAATTCAGAGTGACGGCTGCAGGGGTAAAAAGAAGAGAGAACCCTTCCCCAAGAAACTTTTCATTGTAAAGGCCCTTTGGGATAACATGAAATACCTTTGGGGGCCCCAGGGGCCATGAGCAGTCACTGTGGCATTTTTGGTGTCCCAGGATTTAGGCCATAGGGGGCTAGTGAGACAAGAACCATTCCTTATGGATAAAGGATTCTATGTACCACTCCCTATGGGGTACTTTAAATTTCCCCGGTTCCTGATTTTGGGGGCTTTGGAACCCCCCTTTACCAACCTCAATGGTTTATCAAATTTTGGTACCCGTTTTAAAGGGGAATTCAAGCCATCTTCAAAGCCAAGGAAATTTTTTGTGCAAAAGAATAACTTACAATTTAGTGGAGGGGGAAAAAGGGTTTATCACCCCCAGAAGAAAACCCAAAACTTAAAAAAAGGGGAAAGTAGGGGTAATATAAAACTTAAACAAAGGGAAATTTTTTGGTACCTTTTTGGGGGAAGTGTGGGAAAAAAAGGCCCGGTTCCCGAAAGGGTATTTTTTTTCAAGATGACTACCTTGGAAAGTTTTTTCTTCAAAAGGGGTAGGGGTTTTAATTAAAAGGGGTTTTTTCCCCCGCCTACTTTCAAACTTTACCCGTATTACCACAATTAAACACTTTTGGTTTTTAAAATTTTTTTTATAAACCCCTTGTCTGTGAGCAAATTTTATAATATATAAAAACTTTTTTAGTTTTATTATTAAAGGTTAAGGTTTTTTTATACACAACCCCATAAATGTAGTGAAATAGGAAAAAAACGTGAAAGGGAAATTTTTTGATTCCCCTTTTTTAATTTTGAAGTTTTCCCCCTGACCAAAGACATGAAAAAGCCTAAAATTTTTGGTTTGGTTAATTTTTAACATTGAGATAAATATCCAGAAAAACAAATTATATAAATTTAACGCATTTTGCTGAGAGAAATAAAATATTTGGGTCCCCCCCACCAAACCCCTACAGTTCTGGTCTACAGACCCGTTAAAATGCGTTTAACCCAAATAGTTCCCTGCATTTTAAAAACAGCTTTCTTTTAAATAAGTCCCTTTATTTAAAGGGGTCCTGTCCACAGACACAAATTAAACATTAAGGACTCTAACCTCTACAAAATGAGCAAGCCTAAAAGCTTTTAAGGATGTCAGGGACAAGATCATAACCGCACAAAACGGAATGGTCTAAAAAACCCTAAGTAAGATTGGGTGGGGAGAAGGAGACAACGTTGGTTTCAATATTTGGAAAAAGGAAAAAAAAACAAAATTGGGGGGCTGTCTAAACGAAAATGTATCTGGGGGGACCATGCAAAAAACTCACTTGTTTTGGGGCTCCCCTTTATCAAGAAGGGAAGCTGAAAAGATCAGCTTTTTAAAAAAACACAGGAGCTTTTTTTAAAGATCCCAAGGCGGCTTTGGGGCCAAAAGTCACCAAGAAAAACTATTTTTTTAACAAAATTTAAAAACCATTAAAAATTTAAAATCCCGCAATGCCCCCAAGGTCTCCCTGGGTCAAAAGGCCATCTGCAGGACCCAAAAGGAGTTTGTCCCAAAGAAAAACCGGATGATTCTGTGATTTATTGGGGGGACAAAATTTGAGCCCCTTTGGGGATTTAAACGAAAAATTTTCCATGTTTTAGAAAGAGAAATGATGCCTAGACCCAAAAAACCCCCATCCCCACTGTCAAGCATGGAGGTGGAAACAATATGTTTTGGGGGTGTTTCTCTTCTAAGTGCACAGGACTACTTCACTGCATCAATTGGAGAATGGATGGAGCTATGTAAAGCTATGGAGCTAAAATCCTGAGTGACAACTTCATTCTCTGCACCAGGACATTAAGGCTAGGTTCACACGGCTTATTTTGCAAGGCGTAATTACGCCGTGTGGCCGGGGCGGAGCGGGGGGGGGGGCGCGGCACCTCGCCGGCCCACAGACTTGCATTACCAGCGGCACGTATACGCCGATGGTAATTCACATGTCACTTATCTCCCCGCCCGGTGGATTCGCCGAGCAGGGAGAGGAGACATAATCCATAGTTCTCTATGAGAACTGTGGATTACCGTAATGACTAGGACATATTCCAGCCGTAATTTGCGCACTCCGGCGCTAATTACGACTTAAATATGCCCAAATTTTTAAAAGCCGTGTAACATAGCCCAAAAAATTGGGTCAAGACGTGTCTTCCAGCAAGACAATGACCCAAAACATACAGCCAAGGGAACAAAGGAGGGGCTCAAAAAGAAGCACATTAAGGTAATGGAGTGGCTTAGCCAGTCTCCAGACCTTACACCCATAGAACACATATGGAGGGAGTTGAAGTTCCGAGTTGCCAAGCGACAGCCTCATAATCTTAATGATTTAGAGATGATCTGCAAAGAGGAGTGGACCAAAATTCCTTTTTTCTCACTACAAAATGCAAATAAATTTATACATTGTGATTTTCTGGATTTTATTTTGGATATTCTATCTCTGTGTTAAAATGTATCAACCCTTTAAAAATTATAGACTGTTCATGTCATTGTCATGTGGGCAAACTTACACAATCAGCAAGATCAAATAATTTTTTTCTTTCACGTTATTCTCACAAACCCTTTGGGGGGGACACAGATGTAATTTGTTTGAGTAGAGAGTACTTGTCCTAGGGACACTGAGGGATATTGTAAAATCTATTGGATAAGGATTAGAAGCATGAGCTTTAGGTCCCTGGTGTTTGTCCTAAGAGGGAAGTTGTTTGATATATTTTATTATAGGCGATCTACACATTATCATTTATATTGATCCAATGCATCTAAATTGAAAAACAAAACCATCATGGAAACACATTTTCTGCATAGGAGCTGTGGACACTAAACTGTAGAACATTATTAATAAAGACTAATTACAAGATTCCTTCCTCTCCTATTTCACCTGCATTGGAGCTCTGTATAGAATGACAGTGAAGGTGGACAGAGCCTCTAATCCCAGTGATGGACAGATCATTATTTCTGGGGCAGAGCAGTGATGCTGATATTCACAGTGTGGTTGAAGGCTGAGGATATTTGGGGCAACATGCATAAAACCTGGTGCTGATGGGCCTGTTCTAAATCGCTTTAAGGCTGTGTAGAATGTGCCAGAATGTATGGACCTGTTCTTCTGCAGGTTATACATACAGGCATACATGCCAACTCTCCCATTTTTGGGGGGGGGGTTCCCGCTATTTTGGGTCCCTCCGCCCTCCCGGGGGAGTTGGCATTCCCTCCCGCCGCCCGCAGGCGTCGGGGGTTTCCCTTTTAAAATTTCCGCGGCGCAGAGTAGCGCTGGTGCGCTACTCTTGCGCCGCCGGACCGCTCCTACAGGCGGGTGAAGCAGCGGCCGCTCACCCGCCCACGGTCTCACTGTGCGGGGAGGAGGCAGGAGGGATCGCTCCCTCCTCCCTCCTCCCCCTGTATGTACGGCGCCGGTGTGTGCGGCGCACATACGGGTCAGCGGCGCAGGGGGAAGTGACGCGGGCTGCGGGGGAGTGACGCGCGGCTGCTCCCCCACTTCCCCCTGCGCCGTTTGAGGAGATCGGGCCGGAGCTGGCCGCGCTGCAGGGGCCTGGTGAGGGAAGTGGAAATTTTTATTTTTTATTTTATTAGCTTTAGGGGGCTCTAAAACCCGGCTAACAGATCGGGCAACTACCTGGCAACAAAGGGGGCACTACCTGGCTAACAGATGGGGGCACTAAACCTGGCTAACAGATGGGGGCACTAAACCCGGCTAACAGATGGGCCACTACCTTTGGGTAACAGATGGGGCCACTACCTGGGGTAACAGATGGGGCCACTACCTGGCTAAAACAGATGGGGGCCCCTACCTGGCTAACAGATGGGGCACTACCTGGCTAACAATGGGGGGTACTACCTGGCAACCAGATGGGGGCACTACCTGGCTAACAGATGGGGCACTACCTGGCTAACAGATGGGGGCACTACCTGGCTAACAATGGGGGCACCTTAAACCCGGCTTTAAAAATGGGGGGATCTACCTGGCTACAAATTTGCTCTACCCGGCTACAGAGGGGGCATCACCAGCCTGTAAGGGGCACTACCTGGTTATGGGGGTTTACTACCTGGGTATAAGGCATCTACCTGGCTTTCTTCCAAAGCCGTTAGCAGTTAGGTGGAGTGTGGTGGGCTTTTTTGAAAGGGGGGTGGCATACCGACAAGATGGGCGTGTCCATGCAAATTTTTGCCACGGCGCGCTACGCGCGACGCCCACAAAAATCTCCTGCTTTTTCATTTTCAAAAGTTGGCAACTATGCATACAGGTGCAGTGTAGAGTCAATACCACAAGCCTGGCTCAGGCACCACCTTTACCCTGGTCTGGCTGTTCTGCTGCAGGTCATACTTACTGGGCAGTGTAGAGCCAATATCACAAGTTTGGCTCAGGTACCACCTTTATCCTGGTCTGGCTGGTGTAACTGTTCTGTGCCTAGATTTGGCGTCAAAGAATTCATCAAATGACTGCTTCTTCAAGAATGTGTGAAGATGCCTCCAGAGCACTCCAGATCTTTGGCGCATTACAAAGTGTCCTTGGTGCATTACAAATTGACACTCCTGTGCTTATCACACCATAATTTTGGATAGCACCGTACATATATTCTCTTTGGTTCAAGTACACCAGAAAACTGGCACAGCCCCGTTCATAAATGTCGCCCTTTGTATCTGGACATGAAATTTCAGAGAATGGAGGAATCTGTCTGTCTTTCTTGATACCCTTAAATGGATGCACTTGGATGTTATTGATTAGATTCTTCCTTTTTTTTTTTATACAATCACTCTGTCTATCTCAGCTTTGAACATAAAGAAACACTTTCAGTGCTGTTCCTGGTCTGGAGGACTCAGATTGTTTACAGTATGACAGACATTTATCTGACTGGTTGACGGTGTAATAGTAAATTTCTAGATACCTGACTGCAGCTTCCCCAATAACCTCAGGGGTGCAGTTATATCCTGGAGTTGGCAACTATGATGAGACAACCCCTTTTATTCTTGGAAGTGGAAGAGTTCAGTTTCTATGTTCTTGGGGCCCCTAATTAGTAATTTGTGGCGTTAGGTGAATCAGTAAAGCAGAATTATACTGACGACCTTCCTCTTCGGATTAATCAATGTATCGAGTACCATTTTTATTAGTAATGTTTACAAGTTAATTTGGAAAATTTAGTTGACTCCTAATTATTGAAGACACGGCTTTCCCCCAGATATTTGAGTATCTTAAAAACAAATAGGAACCTCATCTACTGATTTGCTTCGTATTTTGAATAGATACTTCTCATTAAGGTAGAGTTTTCATATGGACATGTTTTAAATATATAAATGTTATGTGATAACCTTTATTTCTTTCTTCTAAGGTTGAAAACCTTCGGGAGTCACTCGTCGGAAATCTTTCAACTCCATTTTTACTGAAATAGAAGAAAACCCACCAGGAAGGGAGGAAACAAGAAGGGACATCAAAAGAATGAGACAGTATGAAAGGACATTTTCATGCTCAGAATGTGGAGAAATCTTTATTTCTTTACAAAATACGACATCAGAAAGTCCACACAGGGGGAGAAGCCATTTTGCATGTTCAGAATTGTGGGAAGAGTTTTAGTTCAAAATCATCTCTTGTTTTACATCAGAGAAGTCACACAGGAGAAAAACTATTTTTCTGTCTGGAATGTGGGAAAGGTTTTGCGACAAAATCAAATCTTGTTCTACATCAGAGACTTCACACCATGGCGAAGCCATTTTCATGTTCAAAATGTGGGAAAAGTTTTTAGTCCCCCCCCCCCCCAAAACTAGGTCTTATTCATCATCTAAGATATCACATATGAGACAAAATTCCTGTCCAGACTTCTGAGACCTCACACAGGTCAGAAATTATATCCATGGTTTAGTATATGGGAAGTGTTTTATCCAGGAATTGTTGGGAAACATCAGAGGTCACGCAGGAGAGAAGCCATTCTAATGTTCAGATTGTAGGAAATGTGGCCGGTGTGGAGAACCATTGTAGGAGCAGCTGTGTCACCTACTGATACATGACTGGACTGCACATATGTGGCACTAAAATGTCTCAATAAAATGTTTTTAAAAATAAGTTCACTGCTTATTAGTGTTGAGCGATTTTTATCGACAAAGTTGAAATCGGCAAGGTTTTTATGGTGATCGAAATTTCCAGATCATGTGGCGATAATTAAGGGTTTAAAATCTGTGCATCCTCTATTAAAGATCGCGGTGGCCTTTGTTTTTCGGCGTGTTTTTCTTCCTTAATTTTGGCGGCCAGCAAATCAGATTAGCAGAATTATGAGGCAGGGTGAGATATGTGTGCGACTCATGACTGGGATGTTTATGAGTTGCGATTGTGCTGGAAAAATCACATGACCCATCGGTTTTAACATAGAACAGCGTTTCCCTAGTTTCCAGCCTCAGTGTCATCTCAGCGTCTCATAGAGATAGGACCTGCGTTCTGCCTGTGGCCAAACAGGCTCAGCGAAATTAGTCTATTTCTGCAGAGAAACCTCTAACTATTAGCTTGTGGATCCTTCCAATTTAGTTACATTAGGGATTTGAACATTCAATGTAGTTAGCTAGAAAATTTTAAAGAGCATGAATCCTACCACTGTGTAAATTCCAGTGGCGTGGAGCGGGGGGGGGTGGGGCCCTGCGGGCTGCGAACACAGACAAGCTCATCTTAATAAAGAACACTGGTCTTAAAGCATTCACCAAGACTTAGTGTAGACATTGTAGTGGAATATCTTAATAATTAACAGTTTTGCTATTGAAATATTTCCCTGGATATTGGGCAGCCTGAACTTATTTATGGATAAACACATTTCTAGTAACTGCAGTTCTCTTTTGTTAGCTGGCAAAACTCCACTTTTAATTTATCAGTATACCATTTCAGAATAGGTGTTCAATTTTACCCATTCACCTCTGACTGTTTGATAAATCACCTGCACTTAAATTACAACATCAATCTTGTTAGTCAGCACAGTTTTTTGTTGCAAAAATACCGTGTATCGTAACGAAAACATCAGTTACGGTTTTTTGACTTTTGCGCACGATCAAGCACTGTTCATTTACGCAGCATCTACGTAAATCTTAAAAACAGCAATTCTATATTCACCATCAGGTTAATGACAAGGTGCCAAAAAAATACAGTTTTTATTATAGTCAAACATAACAGTTCTACGTGTTTTTGACTTTTGTGCACTCAGCACTGTTCCATTGACGGCACATCTACGTAAATCTTAAAACAGCAATTCTATATTCACCACAGGTGAATTGAAAGGTGCAAAAAATACCGATTTATTATTTCAAAACATAACAGTGACGTGTTTTTTGACTTTTGGGCGCACCTCGGTCACTGTTTCATTGACGCAGCATCTACCTAAATCTTAAAATAGCAATTCTCATATTCACTCACATGTGAATTGAAAGGTGCAAAAAATACAGTTTTTTTTTTTATTTGTTTTATTATAATCAAAACATACAGTTTACGTGTTTTTTGACCTTTTGTCGCACTCCAGTCACTGGTTTCATTGACGCAGCATCTACGTAAACATAAAACGACAATTCTATATTCCACCACAGGTGAATTGAAAGGTGCAAAAAATTACCGGTTTAATATACCCAAAACTAAAAGATACGTGTTTTTTTTTGGACTTTTTGCCCCAGCCAGATTTGTGATAGACCACCTTGCAGTTAAATTTGAATCCACAATTTTGTTTTGATCAGAGGGATTTGAGAATAGCTGTGCTTTGTCCGTCTTTTAATAAGAGACTTTCCAAAAACTATTCCATCCTTATCAAATTTTTATTATTTCGGAACATGGAGCGAAATGCAGGTGGTAAGAGAGCAAAGAGGGGGGTAGCACATGGAGGTAGAGTTACGAGAGAAGGAGCTCCTTCCAGTGCTGCGACAACACGCATGCCATCTGATCGTCAGTTGCAGCGACCGTCAGGCCTTGCAATCCGCTGGTCAGGGCCCTGTGAATCTAAGTAACGAACATCGTCGCCATCTGTACCCTTCAGTGGGAGTTAAATGCAACCTGCATCTAGCAGTCTTACCTCCTCGCCCATCGCAGTCACGGCCACAAATGTCGTCATCATCAGCATCAGGCATGCCGTCCAACATGAATCATGACCCAAATGTCCAACTCGTGGTACCCACCACTGGTAGGATAAATCCATTGTCTGAAGACCTCTTTGAAGACAAATGCGGTTGGGGTCAGAAGGCAATGTTAAAAGGATCCAAGAGGATGATTTGTCTGCTCTGACGCCCCAGTTACTGATCCATCAGAGAGGTGAAGGAAGCCGGTCAATCGTCGAAAAAACCCGTTCGGTCGGTCAACGCCTTGCAGTTCCCTTTGCTTGTATCCCGCAGCTACCTTCTCTCTTCTGGAAGGCAGAAAGTCAGGACGACCGAAGTCAACCTGTGTTTGATCATGATTATGAATGACGAATTGCGGAACATCCTGGTTCTTTTCCGCAGAATTTGCTTGCGAGCGCTTCATCAGTGGACGAGGAGGAAGACGATGGGGTAGTGTCAAAACGTTCCCCGAAAGAACCCGTCCACCAAAAAAGGGAGAGGGCGGTCCGCAGAAGTCCGCTGATATTATTCCGCACCACGGTCAGTCGCAAATCCCCGCTCCCTTCGCTTATCCGCCGTCCAAAAAGGTCCAGGACCTCTCAACCTGGGCCTTCTTGAGCAAGCCTCTGATTCCACCCATCGATGTCGATAATGTCCGCCTTTTCCGTAAACGCATGAAGTAAGAGCACGAACCTTAAGTTGGTTTTAACCACCACCATCATTTCTGGAGTCACATGCAGCGAATGCATGAATTGAAATGGAGGATAACACTTTGTCAAAAAGGCCAAGACCGACGCCGAGCCACCAACCACTGTCACACCCTCTGTCACTCCGCCTCCTCCTCCTCCGCCACCTACCAAAGCGTTTCCTCAGACTGCCCATGTACTCTCAGAGTCAGATCAGGGATCAGCCTCCGCTTCAGCCTCCACCTGTGCGCCCAGTACCACCAGCACCACCGAAGACCCATCCTACTCCTTTTCTCCTTCCTTCCGCAGTTTGACGACCCTGCACGACCGTCAGACGGCCAGTCTAGCAGCCCAGCCTTTCTGTCTTCCAGTTTGGGAGCAGAAAGAAAGCACTTTAAAACCGCAAACCATCCCAAAGCCAAAAGCCTGAACGTCGGCAAGCAGGCTTGGCCCTTGAAATGAGTATTGCCTTTCCCGTCTGGGTGGACACAGATGGTTCCGCCACGTCAATGGCCCTCGCTGCCCCCAATACCAGGGAATGCCGAGCTCAGGCAATTTCTTTGCAGAAAAGCGTCCCTGCCCCTGGCCAGCCACGTGTCATCTAAAATTTCAAGCGCGTTGTCTGCATCTGTGTCCGGAAAAGTCCAACTCAACCACCGACACATGGACTAGTAGTCACGGCCCAAGGCCGCTATACAAGTCATCTTCTGTGACAGAGCTCACTGGTGAAGAGCTGGTGGATTCTCTGTGGGTGACGGTGGCCTCGGCGCACGCTCTTCAAAACCGCAGGGGATGGTGCATGGCTCTTTCCCCCAAGGTCCCTCTGGTGGCATCACGTTCCCAGAGACACCAGGCCTGTTGTTTGAAATTAATCTGCCTTGTAGACCGTCCACAACACAGGACAGGAGCGTGGACGGCTCTAGCAACGAGACACTGAGTGCCTGGGCTGGGTGACAAGAACCTTGTGCAGGCAAGGTTGTGTTCGATAAACGGGCGAAATATCCTTTGCCGCCCCTTAAGATCGGTATGGCTGGAGCACATCCCTTGCCTGGCAACATTTTCTATGAACTTTTCGTCCAGAAATTTTCTAAAGAGCTACCCGGTCTGGACTGCCTGCTAAGAAGGCTCCGAGGTCTGAGTTCGCACTTCCCCGCCGTTCGCACAACCCTGCTTCCGTCCCGCCTGGCTTGCGTTGCAGCGTCACTTCGGCCTCACCCGTCAACCGTCTCATGTTGACGTGGCAACACCTAGGAATTACCACCCTCCACATGCTTCCAGCGATTGTGCAGCCACGAGCAAGCCATTACGCTAGTACGAAGTGTGAACACATGGCCTGACAAGCAGCGGATACGGACCTCGGGTGTTGAACCACCAACCGTGAAGTGGAGAGGCAGGTTTAAAGAGCTCTGCACACCATCCTTGCCAGTTTTGATGAAGCCACCAAAATGGTCAGTGCGCGACAATGCCCTTGGTCAGCAAGAAACATTGTGGTGATCTTAGTTCATGGACCGATCGTTTGACTCCTCTGAAACAACAGGTCCCGCCAGCGTCCCGGAGGAGGAGACGACACAGAATGCGGAACACAGAGCCTTTCCCTCCGCATCCGTCAAATCCACAAAGGCCCGACAGTTTTTCAACAATTCATCGGTCTTCATTAGGCAGTGGTTCGGGTGCCAGAGCTAGGCCAAGTGCGAATCAGCTCTCAGGGTGCATCATCTCAGGCAAATTCCAGGCTTGTGTTGAAAGCACGTGCCGGAGGCATCGGAAGGAGGAGGAGGAGAGGTAAATTCCTAGACACCGAGATGTTACACCGACGTCCCTGCCTTGGAAAGAGTTGGCGCGAATTTGGAAGGCGGAGGAGTGAAGATGAGGAAGATCATTTGCTAGTGCCCCTCGACCCAGAGCTATGGGAAATCAAGGTCTCCATCTCTCACATGAAGTGCTTGGATGCTCCATTTCCGTCCAACATGATCCTCGCATTAGAAGGCCATCTAAATGAACAAAAGTTTACATGGGGGTGGCCAACCGCATCTCCTGGATCCCCCGGTTACAAAACAAAAATCAGCCCACTTTCCTTCCAACCCACCCAAAAGAGAGTAAAAATGCAGGAAATGGAGACCTGCTGATTGATCAACTGGATAACATCTGTTGCGTCTGCTTCACTTCCCCAAATGTCACGGTGGAGACAACATCAGCGACGTGACAGCGAGAAGTGGTGCCCAAGTAGGCGTAGCCGGCAGCAGCCGGCAAGTGGCAGAAGCCTAATGGGTGACCTCTGCAATCTTTACCACCACACCAACGATGCAATGCAGCACAACATTCCCAACACACAGAGATCAGCTTAAGATCATGTGCACGACTATCTGTGTCTCAACACCGATGTTTTTGCATGTGTTCCGGACCCAAAAAACTTCTGGGTATCCAAAATGGAGCGAATGCCCCGAGCTGCTCGTCACTAGCCATAGAGGTTGTTTGTCCTGCCCAGCAGCCAGCGTCATATCTGAGCGAGCACCTTCAGCACAGCGTTGAGGAGTCCATTACAGACCAAAACGCTTCCGGCTTTCCACAGATAATGTGGATCTGTTTGACTTTTCATCAAGATGAAATCATCCGGCATGATCTCTGATAGATTGTTGTGGCCATCCAATTGCCGAGGTCACCGATTAAGTTTGCCGGTTACTGTCACATTCTCCTTTTTAAACTAAATGGTCCCTCTTGAAAACTTTTTTTTAAATGATCCATTTCTACTGCAATTTTTTTATTCTCTTTTTCCCAACATATCATTTGCTGGTTTTGCTGTGATTAGACTGTACACGACAGCAAGCGTTCATGACAACCCCGTACTCCATCTACTCACTTTATCTGAAGAAGTTTTCGCATTGACAATGGTTTTGAGGTCATGTTGCTGTTGAGATACACAATAATCATGTCCCTTTTGGAACAGAAATGTGGCTTCTAAGTGCATTTTCTCCCTCACAATTTTTAACAGTGGCTGAGAAGTCATTTTTATAAATTTTTTGGGTCTATGCTGCTTCTAAATACAGCAATACTACAGGTCCCTATTTATAAAAAAATGTTTGTTTCAACATACATTTGTTCTTCACAATTGACAAAGTGCTCAAGGGTCATGCTTTGAATTTTTGGGTGGCATTTTGTGTGACCTGCAGCTATAAACTAGAGGTCCTACTTCTAAAAAATTTTAGTTTCTAACAGACAATTTGTTCTTCACAATTGTCAAGAGTGGTGGCGCTCAAGGTGATGGTGCTGTTCAGAAACAGGAATAGTGTGGAACACTGTGATTAATTGACTCATATTGCAAATGACTGTTTTTATATGCAAGATCTAAAAAATAGCAATCAATCCCTGTATTGAGACAACCCAGTTTAATACAATGAAAAAAAAGAGAAACAAAGACATGGTGGCGATTCCATCCTATTTTTAAAAATTTGTTTTCCTAGAATTCAAGTACTAAAAAACTTGCATGTACAAAATAGCTGTTAAAAACATTCCACTGAATGTACAAGGGAGGGGTACAGCGGAAAACTTGACCAGATGTAGGTTATTCAAAGGACATGGAGTATGGAGCACCGGTACAGAGAACAAAGTAACAGAGACCATTTCCTCCTAGCACGTTGAGTAAATGAGAAAAAGAAGGCCAAGATAAAGAGGCACCTGGGTGTAACAGGAAGCGGTAACCCCAGTATTTCCAAGTGAAGCTCAATTTGGTCCACACTCATACGGAGGGGCAAGCTCTACCAGGATTTGACAGTGTACAGAGAAGGCTTGGAGATTCTCCACACACATACCGCTTCCCGCAACTCTGCTTCAACACGACAGTTTTTCGTTGCTTGGGGCGGCGGTCATCAAGGGGCATTTTTAACCTGCCGTGTTAATAGATGAACGGAAGCTCAGTCCTGGGCTTTCACCGCACCCACTGTAACTCCGGCCCTGGGTCATGCGCTGTTGCCCAGGACAGTATAGTCCAATGTCCCATGTTTCAACTAAATGGTTGGTTGAAAAGACCTCCTTTTTTCCGGGCACAATTTAATGTGGGGTCATGCAGGTTTGGGGCTCATGCTTTGGCCCAGGACAGGTATAGGTCAAATGTCCAGTTTCAACTAAATGTGTGGTTGAAAGACTCCATTTTCCGGCACTTATTTAATGTGGGGGTCATGGCAGGTTTGGTGCTCAGCTGTGGCCCAGGACAGGTATAGTTCAATGTCATTCAACTAAAATGGTGTTGAAAGACTCCTTTTTTCCTGCACATTTTTTAAATGTGGTGTTCATGCCAGGTTAGGCTCAATGCTGTGCGCCCAGGACAGGTATAGTCTATGTCCATTTCAACTAAATATGGTGGTTGAAAGAACTCCTTTTTCCGGCAACTTTTATACAATGTGGGGGTCATGCAGGTTTGGGCTCCTGCTGTTGCCCAGGGACAGGTAAAGTCCAATGTCCAGTTCAACTAAAAGGTCGGTTGAATAGAAACTCCTTTTACCGGCACTTTAGTAAATGTGGGGGTCATGCAGGTTTGTGAGGCTCATGCTGTGGCCCAGACAGGGTATAGTCAATGTCCAGTTCAACTAAACAATGGTGGTTGAAAAGACTCCCTTTTTTTTCCGGCAATTTTCTAAATGTGTGGGGTCAGCAGGTTTTGGGGTCTCATGGCTGTGGCCCAGGACAGGTGAATAGTCAATGTCCCTAGTGAAACTAAAATGGTGGTGAAAGACTCCTTTTCCGGCAACTTTTTATAAATGTGGGGATCATGCAGGTTGGGCTCATGCTGTGGGCCCAGGACAGGTGTATAGTCAAATGTCCAGTGAAACTAAAATGGTGTTTGAAAAGACTCCTTTTTCCTTTTCCGGCACTTTTTTAATGTGGGGGTCAAGCAGGTTTTGGGGCTCATTGCCTGTGGCCCATGACAGGTATAGTTCAATAGTCCATTAAACCAAAATGGGTTGGTTGAAAGACTCCTTTATTTTCCCGGCACTTTTTAAATTGTGAGGTCATCGCAGGTTTGGCTCATGCTGCTTCAGCTGACAGGATATTCAATGGTCCAGTTTTCAAGTAACATGATGGTGTTTCAAATCAAAACTGCCATCTGGCACTTTTTAATTTGTGGGTGATGCAGGTTTAAGTGGTTCAGGCTGTGGTACAAGACAGGGATAGTAAATGGTTCCCTGTGACTTTTGTTTCTGTGTGACTTTTATAAAACCTAAGTGTGTGCCTAAAGGATGTATCATGTATCCATTTGTCTGTTGGTGGAATGTTAATTTTCAGAGCTCCCAGCCTTCGATTGGGTGTAATAATGAAGGTGTTGTTGCTCTCTCCATAGACTTTAATGGTCATCCGCGCATAATAGCGATGTCTCCACTATCGAGAAAAAACCTTATCTGATAGCGCCGACTATCGACTATCGATCGATCTCTGATGCCAACGCAATCGCTCAACACTACTGGTACTGCTTATATCCCAAAAGTTTTTGTTCTGATATCTATGACTGCAATTAATGTGTTTATTGACGTGTCATCAATGACAATGTTGTCCCACGTAGAGAAATGACTCCCCGGAATGGTGGAAGAGTCAGGTTTCATATTTGAACAATGAGAACAATTCTTCCCCATAAACTGTTACCAGTAAAATATCTTCCGATTTCTCTAAGAACAATTGGTATTCCTAATTTAAAGGTAAACCCCTGTTTTTAAGGGTGGGTTCCCCTAGCGACAAGAATTTTATCCCTTAAAAAAAATAGAGCAATCACTCCCCTTTTTTGGGACCAAGAAAAAGGGTATGTCCCAGATGTTTACAGGCGCGGGTTTCCTTACCTCAAAAAATTTGTTTCTACCAAAAAATATGGGACAACGCTTTTTCGTATAATAAAATGGTTACATCTTCAGGTCTAATTATCGTACGATTCGGTCACATATTTAAAGGAAGAGGTTAATAAAATTAAAATTTGCCCCCTTGGCCCCGGGGGGGACATGTTTTAATTTTAAATATATAAAGGGGTCCCTACAAAAAGTTTTGGGGTAAAAATTTTTTCATGTAAAGCCCCTCAAAAGACACGGGACTTCCCCTTTGGCTAGAGAAAAAAAGGGGGATTCAATCTCCAGGGGGAAAAAAGGTTTCTTCCCACTGTGAATCTGGGGGTACACCCCTGGGGGAGCGGGTTTTAACAGCAGGAACATTTGGGTTTTTTTAAAAAAGGGTTTAAGAAAACTACCTAAAATGAAAAAATTTTAAAGTGTACATAGTTTTTGAAAAAAATTCTGGATCGTCTGGGGGCCGGCTCAGGGGTCAGATGGGGTTTCTCCTGGGGGAAACAGATTGGTTTTTTGCCTTTTTGGGGTTTTCTGGGCTTTAAAACCCCAGCGGGGATTGGGCCGGGGCCCTAAAGCCCTTGTTTCCCCCCCTTTTCCCCAAACATTTTCCCCCCCCCTTTGGTTGAATTTTAGGACCCCGTGCCCTTTTTTTTTTCAACCGTATTATGTAAGTAAAAAAACGGGGTCCCAAATTGACATTCTCGTTCCCCAAATTTTACCAACACATAAAACAATTTTAAAAAACAACCCAACACCTTTTCTTTCCAATCTTAAACATAAAAAATCTATAAAAGCATACTAAACTACCCCCCTTAATCACTAAAGGGGCCGGGTCTCCTTCTCATTTTAATAGTTTGTTATAATGAAAAATCGCAGGTATGTGTTCTAATGCGGCAACCCCTCGGAGCGGGCCCCTTAATTTTGCTTATTCTAAAAAATCCTAAGTGGTAAAATAAAGAATTAAACACCCCTTTTGATGAAATTTCCGAGTTGCAATGTTTTTCTTTTGATCTTTTAATAAAAAGGGGGGGGAAATCTGGGGGGGGCACCATATAGGTGTGTGGGGATTTGAAGATTGCCTTTTTGCACCCCCCCCTAAATTGCCAGCCAGAAAATCCTCGCACAAAAGAGGGGCAAAACCCCAAAGGGCGCTGAAAGGCAGAGGGGGATTTGTTTGGTTTGGGGCAAAACATAGGGTTTTCCCTTTAAAAGGAATCATTTATCAGAAGCAAATTGGGTTTTGTTGCACCCATAGAGGGGGGCTTGAGTTTCTACCCCTTTTTTCCCAAAAAGTCTTGTGATCATCGGGGAAACCCAATTTATTTTTCCCCTAATTATTCTGGGGAAAACCCTCAGTTTCCCCCATAAAAACTAAAACCCTAAAAACGAAAACAAAGTATTATCTGCATTTATATTTTTATTTTATAAGGGGTTTTGGGGCTCGTTTTACCCCCATATGGAGGGGTACCCGGGAAATTTGGGAATAATTCAGTGCATCCCCTTTTTGGAAAAATTTTTCAAATTGATTTGGGGTCCGGGGGAAACAGGTTCGATGGGTTTTAATTTTTTTTAAACACAAAGGATTTGATGAAAAAACTCCTTGTATTATAAATTTAAACGGGAAAAAGTCCCCTGTTTTTTAAAAATTTATACCTATAAATCATTTTCCCTAAAAAAGGGCCTAAAAATCGTTTTTAAAATGTTTTTCCCCATAGGGAGATTTTTTGGTTTTATAAAAATCCAGCATTTCCTCCATATAAAAAAACGGGGCCCCACGGAACTTCAAAAAAATAAGATGCAAATAATATTTTTTTAATTATAAAGTTATAGGATGTATGGGAAAAACTGAGGGATTCCTTTCCCGATGATTATTAGGACTCTATTCTTTTTACAAGATTAGAAGAATACATTGCAGCTTTTTCGTATCTGCAAACGCGTTTCAATTTCCTTTTGGGGTACCACTTAAGGGGCTCCAAAAGACCCAAGCAAAAATTAGGCCCGCTGAGGTGGCTTTTAGGGGTTTATGTCAGATACCCCCCAAAGATGACTCAATTCAGAAACTAAAAAACGCCTAAAAATTTCAAAACCCGCATTTAGGAAAAATTTTTTTAACCCCCTTGGGGGGTTTCAAGAAAATTTAAAGGAAAGTGGGGGTGAAACTTCAAAAAGTAACTTTTTTTGGCAAAAAAAGAATTTTTTTTTTTTTTTTTTTAAATTTTTTTTTTTCCATTATTAACAAAAACACGGGTTTATGTGACCGGGACAAAGCAAAATTAAAAATTGTTTCCCCGTTTTTGCCATTTTTTAGAGATCTCCCATTTTTGGCCCCAGGGGCCCCATTTGGCTCCCCCCAAAAAGCCTCAGAAAAAGGGAGGGAGTACCCCACCGGGGCTCCGGGGCCTCATTTTCGATATTTATTTTATTTAGGCGCCATTTCAGGGTTTTTGGACCCCCCTAAAAGGGGCTTTAAAAATTAATAAACATCCCCCTAAAAACTCCATTTTGGAAAACAACCCCTTAAGGAATAAAATCCAAAGGGGCAGTGAGTATATCGACCCCACGGTGTTTCCCCAAAATTTTTTTAAAACGTTAGGGGTGTGGGAAAAACAAAAAATTTTTTTTTTCCCCCCCAAAAAACTGCAATTTTTAGCTTAAAAAAGTTTAATTTTTTCAAGGTATCCTAGAAAAAAAAACCCCCCCAAATTGGGTTAAAAATTTCTTCTAAGTTCAGCAAAGCCCCATTTTGGTGAAAAAAACCCGCTTGGGCGCATGGCAGGGCGTACAAGGGGGGGAAACCTATTTGGCTTTTGGAACAGAGATTTTGGTGGGGGCCCCGTTTTAATTTTCCCAAAACCCCCCAAAATACCAGAAACAGGTGAAACCCTTCCAGAATTGACTTTAAATTTGGGTTCAAACCCCACAGGGAAATTTATTAGAGGGTATTTGTGGGATTTTAAAAGTGGGGAAAAAAAAGGGGGTTCCCTAGGGTTTTTTTTTTTTTTTAAACCCAAAATTTTTTTTTGGGCCCCCCTGAAAATTGGGGAAGGGGGAAAACATATTTCCCCAAAATTTTGGGCTTAATTTTTTTCAAACTTTCCCCCATCGGGATAAATTTACAGGAAAAACTTTACTCTGCAAACAGTACAAAATTTCAAGAAAATAAAATTTTTATTAGGGTTTTTTTTAGTTTAAATTAAAACAATAGAAATTTATTTTTGAAAAAAAAATGTGCTTTTTTAGGGCGTTTAAAGTCTGAGAGCCAGAACTTTATTTTTCTGTGTATGAGCTTGTTTTTTTGCGGGAAAGATTTAAAAGTTTTTTTGGGGTCAGGGGGAAAAAAGGCCTTTATAAAATTTAAAAACGGTTTTTTAGGGAAAGGGAGGGGGAAAAAAAATACTGCAATACTGTAAAGGTTTTTTTTTTTTTTTTAAAAGCACCACAGTGCAGTATATGTGACAAAAAATTTGTTTTTTCTCTGTGGGTTGGGAAAAATTACGGCATACCCCAAAATAAGGTTTTTTTTTTATGGGGAAAGTGCTTTTTAAAAAAAATTTTTTTTATTGTGTAAAAATATTTATAGCATTGCCTTTACTTCTGATCGCTATAACTTTTTTTTATTTTTCTGTAACGAGGGTCTG
>JAODAL010035976.1:0-42290 GCA_025379985.1 Phyllomedusa bahiana
ATAGTGCAAAAATAGTGGCAAACTTAAGAAGGCAAAACAAAGTCCAGAAAGTGAGAAAGAGCTGGGGACATACTTGTGTACTTTATACACAATGTACCAGAAAAAAGGCGCCCTCACCTGATGTCCATAGGAGCCGCTCATCCTGGCACATGTAAGAGGAGTACAGGACATGTAATACTGCTCTGTACTATAGAGAGGTGCTACTAGACCGCCAATCACTGCACTACGTGTAATTCACTAAACAGAGGTTATACAATTAAAATGTTCATGAAAATTAGCTGGATCAGTATTTGGGACATTATATTTAACATTCAATGTCCCAAACATTGATCAATGACCCATACTCAACACACAAAATTGAAAATATTGTATCTTGAGGCCACTATAACCTGAGAGACCATTATTTATAGTTTTGTGGGCAATAATTCAATATAACTTGTATCTTATTGGTCAAATTTTCTGCTCTTTTTATACTTAGGAGTCCAGTTTTCAACCTCACTGATGACTGACAGCCTTCCTTATACCAGGATGACTTTCCATCTGAGTGAGACTGCCCACCAGAGTCCTAGGCATAGAAAAAGCAGATGATTTCAATTTCAAGTTACACTGAAGTTATACTGAATCTTGAACCACAGATCAATAAATGATTCTGCTCAACTCTTTCTGTTCTATTACATATTGCACAGAAATTGTACTACATTTTTAACATAATTGGTTCCCTTTAAGTAATAATTTCACTAGACCTTTATTTTAGAAAAATTCTAAGATCCATAAAGGAAATCAAATATAGAGATACATTAAATTGGGTTTTTCTAGATATAAAAAACTGCAAATGGCATAATTAGAGATGGGCGAATTGATTCTAACGAAGTGGAATTCGTTTAGAATTTCAGGAAAACTTCGATTCTGAACGAAGTCGAAGTTTGGGGTGATTCGTGGAAACGAAGCGTGTTTTTTAATTGATTTAAAAAGGCGTGAGCACATTTGGGTTACATGGGGCAAAATCTGGGAGGAAGAAAGGGATAGCCTGCATGACATGTGCAGAGATGAAGCCAATCAGAGACCGGCGGGATTTTGGGGACGTCACCGCACTATATAAGTCGGACATGACGCTGGCAGTTCACACTGTTCTCACTGTGCTGAGTAGGGAAGCTGCTGCTGCTGCTATCTCATACTAAAGAACTCACTTTTATACAGCGATTTTTGGGGGGTGTCACAGCTTGTCTCAGAGATGCTTCTCTTACACGTTCTAATTTTGATTTTGTGGGTATTGAATTGAAGTCCCGTGTGCATCCAATTCAGCTGCATCTACATTTTACTGCTATCTGCTCAGTTCTTTGAGCACATTGAATATCCAAGGTTATCTAAGCCTGTTGCTGTTGTATTCAGTTAAAGAAAAGTTTTTACATCCAAATACACTTAATTTTTGGTTGCTCATTTCTTTTGCGCAATTTAGATCCAGGGGTTAATTAAGCTTGTTCCCGCTGTTGTGGTCACTAAAAGAAATGTTCCTTTTCACCCCCAAAGAAGAAATTTTGGCTGTAGCATAATTCATATTCGAAGGTTAATTACAAGTTTTCCTGTTGTTATGTTCCGTAAAATACACAACGTTTTAACACGCTACAAAGCTGGTAATTTTTGGCAACACATTTCTTTTGCGCAATTTACAGCCAAGGGTTAACTAAGTATTTTTCTGCAGTTGTACTTAGTAAAAGAAATGTTCTTTTTCTCCGTCAAAAAAGAAATTTTGCCTGTAGCATAATTCATAACCGAAGGTTAATTAAGCCTGTTTGTTCTTTTATATTCAATAAAAAACACAGTGTTTTTAAACGGCACATAGGTACAAGTAATTTTTTCCTGCCCATTTGTGGAGCGCAATTTATATCCAAGGGTTATCCAAGTTGTTTTGTGGTTCATTTGGGAGTCAAATACAGGGAGTGTATTTATCATACAAAGATTTCTTCATCAAACTGTGTCTTTACATTTTAGACACAAAACAGTATGTCAGACAGAGAGGTGGCAGGCTCTTCACATGTGAGTGGCAGTGGCACAAACATTCCTGGAGCAGGCCCAGGTCGCAGCACAGCAAGGGAACATCGCAGCAGGGGTCACTCGGTGAGGCCACAACTGCCAGTGTCATCTAGTGGCCGTGTGTTGTTCAGCAACCCAATAGTTCTTGATTGGTTGACTAGGTCATCCACTTCCTCCCAGATGACATCTGACAACCCCAGCCAAGAGTCGGTGGGAACATCAGACACCAACCTTAGTTGGCATGGCCTGAGAGCGGGTCAGCAGCCCTCACCTGTCCTCAACCCGCCTCTGTCCCATCCGGTTCCCTCAGCCAGAGATCTACTATGTGGTCTGGGCTCAGCGCCACTATACAGCGAGGATGAACAATTTGAGGAGGCAGTCAGCAGCTACTTGCAGCGAAGAAGAAATGGGGCCAATATCCCCTGCTTCTTGCAGTAGGTGCAAAGTATAGATGTGGAGAGTGGCATGGGAGTCAGTTTGTGAGGGGTCAGCCTCTGCATACCAAGACCGGTGATGAGGACAGCAGTGACGATGAAACACAAATCGATGAGGATGTAGCCGACCACACTTGGGAGCCGGGTGCAGCAAGGGCTTCATCATTGTCAGGAGAAGAGGGTGTCAGCTTGCGTGTCAGGCAGCGGCGCAGCCAGCAAGTGGGTTGTGTGGCCGTGAGTCAGCAGGGTAGCAGCAGTGTAAGGTCCAAGAAAGTATCGGCACAGGGGCTCAGCGAGGCAGCGGCGGTAGTAGTCACTCAGTACGGAGCGTTGGTGGTAAAATCAGCTATTTGTCGGTGTGGCAGTTCTTTGCTAAGACACCGGAGGAGCCGAATATGGGTATATGTAGAATCTGTGGGCAGAAAGTGAAGCGTGGCGAGGAAGCTAACGTTGGCACCACGGCCCTGCGTCAACACATACAGTGTCACCATCCGGTGGCCTGAGAGAACCATGGTTCAGATGTGGTGGTCCATCCTGCCGCCGCAGCAACAACAGCAGCAGCGCCCAGTGGCATGTATGCCATTGCAGATAGTCAAGGCTCCACCACCTCTGCAGAAGGGAGTTGTTTCTCTTTGCCATCATCTCCCGGTCCAGATGCACTCTGCCACCCCAGTTAGAAGATCTGCTGGACTACTGGGCAGCCAAACTGGATGTGTGTCCACAACTTGACGAGTTTACAGTGGAAAAGCTGTCCTGCCCAGCCACTAATGTGGCATCAGAGCGGGTGTTCAGTGCGGCGGGGGCCATCGTTACCCCAAGGAGAACCCGCTTGTCCACGGGAAATGTGGAACGACTGACCTTTGTCAAGATGAATCAGGCATGGATAGGCCAGGTTTTCCACACACCAATGCCTTAGGCGTCAGATTACATCAGCCATGACGCCTCACCCAAACTTTGAGAAATGAGTCTGGGTTCAAACTACCTGCCTCAGCCACTATTCTGATGCCGCCACCCATCTGATGCCACACATCTTCTGACAGTTTCTCCTTCTGCCTACCACCATCTTTACCAGGGACTGGTATTGCCACCCACCTCCACACTTTGTCATTGTGCCACTCTATGACATCATGCTGCTGCTGCTGTCGCTGGTGCTGTGACATCCACACTGTGTCATTGTGCTACTCTCTGACCTCATGCTGCTGCTGCTGTTGTTGCTGCTGTGGTCACCTCCACACCCTGTCATTTTGCCACTCTCTGACCTCATGCTGTTGCTCCTGCCATCACCTCCACTCTCTGTCATTGTGCCACTCTGTGGCCTACTCCTGTTGGTGCCATCTCCACACTCTGTCATTGTGCCACTCTCTGACCTCATGCTGCTGTTGTGTCTGCTGCCGTGACCTCCACACTCTGTCATTGTGCCACTCTCTGGCCTACTCCTCTTGGTGCCACCTCCACACTCTGGCATTGTGCCACTCTCTGGCCTACTACTGTTTTTGCCACCTCCAGAATGTCATTGTGCCACTGTATGACCTCATGCTGCTGCTGTGGCTGCTGCCATGACCTCCACACTGTGTCATTGTGCCACTCTGTGGCCTACTGATGTTGCCACCTGAGCCCTCAGCTTGTTTTTTTCCAGCTGGCGCTGCCATGACTTTCTCAGGCTACATTCCCGCTTCAGTTTTTTGGTCATATGCGTGTCATACTAAAACACAGCATTGTATGAAGACCAAACCAAGCTCCCTCTGCATATTTAAGCATGGAAAAACGTTCTACAGCACCCTACCGGCTCTTTGCAGCCTGAAAATAGCTGTTTTTAACGCAATTCGTCCCAAAGTAATTCAGACCGAAACAAATTTTGTCGGAAAATTAGGCGAAGTCGGCGAATCGAATTTTTGAGAAATTCGCCCATCTCTAGGCATAATTAACAAATGTCCATTACTCCCTCCATTGATCTGTGTTTACTTGGCTTTAGGTGTGACATGCCTGTATGACATGACCACTGCAGACAATCATTGGCTTCAGATGTGTATTGCTCGGGACGTCTAAGACCACTGATTGGCTCTAGCAGTTACAAGGGTATATGGACACAAGTAAAAATAGTAATTGCAGTAAAACCAGATATTCTGCAATCCTGTTTTAGTGAAATAAACTAAACATTAAAGCGCTCACAAAATCATTTGACATAATCATCTCAGGGAGAATTATCTTATAGCTAAATGGGAGAAAAGCAACTTTAAAAATAGTCTTAAACACCTGCCTATCTCCTAATGTTTTGAGTATACAGATACCATGCTGACCAATGTATCTTCATTGTCAAGCTGGACATCCAGGGCACCAATGCAAAATCTGCAACACTGCTTTCCTAAAGGAGCCCTTTATCCCCACCACCCATCTGAGGTTCCAGAGCTTTGGAGCTCTTCTAAACTGTGAACCATTGGGTTTCAATTTCACCTTTTCCTTGATTATAAAATGATATCATACTTTGTTACCCATTATAAGACTCCTAACATTCTGGAAAATCACTGTGAGTTACTTTTTCAGTGGTAAGATAGGCTTAGAATGGTCAGATACAATTCTTTTCTAACACTCTCTGTTAGTGAGACTTTTGGCTGTGTATACTAACTTTCCTAACTAAACTTCTAGCTAAAATCCCTTTTTGGAGCTACTGGACTATAGTGGGCGCCAGATTCGCTGTATTTCAAGACTATAGGCTACTGAATTAATGGAGTTTTCTAACTAAAGTTATATTGTGTATATAGGATCAGCACTAATAGCTCTGTGTCTAGGAACACGTGGCTTGGAACACAACCCAAGAACACAGCAGAAAAAAATGTTATGAACAATTCAGTCCTTTTTTATTCCTGTACAATACATGTTTGACATCGAAAATTTTAATCAAACCTGGCATATAAAACATTTTGCAGGGAAGATCTCAAACCACTTGATATGTAATGAAGCAATACCATATCTGAAGTCCAGGCCTCCTTTATGCAGCTGGTTAAGAGGTAGATTTGAACTTGGGTTGGCCCTGTTTCCCTTCTCTATGGATAGTGTGAAGTTGTACAGGCTGAAGGCAATGCCAACCTTGTGTATTAATAGAGGTGAGGAAGAAATGGGCTTATATTGTTAGAATTGTACTGAAATTATTTATTCTATTCACTTTCATATTCCGTAGTGCTGTTCAGAGATTGTCACCGCTCCATGTACCTCTTTGGGGGCTCAATGTTTTTGGAGTATATGAGGAAACCAGTGAAAACATGGGGAGAATATACAAACTCCATGTTCTTGGTTGGTTTTAACCCAGGACCCCAGTGCTGGAAGGTAACAGTGCACTGAACACTGAACCACCTTCCTGCTAATCTGTAATAGATTTTTGTTGAATTTATGCAAAATAGATCCAAAAGTATATGCCATTGTATATGAAAATGGTAATTGCTTTTTTAATGCTTCCAAGGATATAAGCAGAATTACAGCTGTTTTTTTAGGCAGGGTTTATATTGTTCTTAATCATAGCAAGACATCTGGTAAAACAATTCACTTAACCAGTTTTTAAATGTCACTATATGTCTATTCACATATAACATTGCATTACAATACATTGTAAAAAGTGTAACATTTGTTTCTTTTTTTGTGCACTGGGATTTAAAACAAACCTCATGATAACTTACCTATACTTACTTTAGCAATGCTGTAGTTTAGTATAACACAACTATGTTGATAAATCTATAAGTTTTCTAAAAAATAGATTGCAGCATACAAAATGAGCTAAACGATATTTGTGTATGAAGGTCGTGATATTGCCATTATTCTTATTAGATTTGACAAATAAAACTCATTAATGGCTAATGTGACTAATTCTGTCTTTAAAGACACTTGTATTCAATCTATTTTTGTCTTATAACAACGTCTGCTGGGGTATGATAAGAAAAAAAAATGTATGCTCACCTCTCTGAGGCTCCCATTCCATCCCAGTGGCCATCCTGTACATCACACGTGACCACTCTGGCCTGTGATTGGCTGCACATTACACATGAATGATCACTGTGTATTGGCGTATTCTTTTGTTATTTTATATTGTTTGATTTAGCCATTGTTTTCTATTTTTTTACTTTATTCACCAAAAACTCTAAATTAAAAATTAACCAAGTTCCTGACCATTTAACACCCCCCCCCCCCCCCTTCCTGACCAGGCACATTTTCCTTTCCCTAAGTACAAGCAGATTCAAATGTTATAATGCTTTTTTTGTGCTCAGTTATTCTACTTATTGTTCTATCTTTGTTGCATGATATATCAGGCTCTATTTTTGTGTAATTTTTACATTAGTTTTTTTTATATAAGGGAAATAGTAAAAAAAACTTTTTCACTTTTCTAATTGATTTTTTTTAACAGCAGAAGTGGCACTTAAATAAGTTGTGTAGTTATGTCACTTTGCTGTTAAAGACATTTATATAAAGGTGTTATAGAGTTTTAGGATCATTGGGGCGGGGTCAAAAAGTTGCGGTTGGGGCTGTTGGTTTAAAAAAAATTATTTGTTGTATGGTGTTCCTTATTATTTTACATAAAATTCCCATTACAAAGTCAGAAAAAGACCCTTGGGGTGCATTTTTTTGCAACTTTTTTGTTTTTTGGCTGATATATTAGCCCCAGTTACAGGGGAAATATAGGATGAAAAGTTCTATCTGAAGCCACTGCAGAGCTGATCTGGGTCTGATAAAACCCAGCAGCATCTCCAGTTTTCAAGCTCTGGTAGTCATATGACCACCACACCTGAAGGGTTGCTTCCTACCTATCTACCTGTATATACAGTGCTCATTGAGCATGGTACATATAGCAATCAAGAAGGAGGTGGCTGTAAAATTCCATCCTTGTCTTTCTCAGTGGAAAGACGGCTATTGCTGAAAGTCACCTCTCCACTCGCACACTTGCCTGCACAATTAGGGTATATTCAGATGGCTTATTTTGGCGCGCATTTCGGCACGTATTGCACTTAATATACAGCAAAATGCGCCCGCAATTACGGTAATCCATAGCTCTCATAGAGAACTAGGGGTTACGCCTCTTCCGCCCGAGCATACAATGCGATCGTATTGTACGTGCGGGGAGATAAGTGACATGTCAATTACTTGCGGCGATTACGCACCGCGAGTAATGCATGTCTATGGGGCCGGCAGGCTGCCAGCCCCCCCGTGGCGCGGGAGTACGCTCTAATCAGCGTGAGCTCCCGAAACACACGGTGTACTGCGATGCGTACTGTACACGCAGCAGTACACCGTGTGAGCATACCCTTAGTATACTGATGCACCCTCTGTTCCAGATCATTTGAGTTAGAATATATTCACACCGCTGACTTTGGCGCTGTGTTTGGAGCGTTTCCACTCCAAAAACAGCATAAAAAAATCCAAAATGCCCTCAGCTCATTTTCATTGATTCCTATGTAAAACAGCATTGTAGCTCACACACGACGAGGTTTTTATGTGTGTTTTAGGTGCTTCTTAGGACGCTGTTTTTGGCGCTGAAAAAGAAGTGTCATGTCAATTCTTGAAGTGTTTTCAACACTGAAAATCCCCGTAGGAATCAATGGAGAGCTTCAAAACCTCATTCAAAACCTCAGCTTGTTCTAGATGCAGTTTTGGTGCAGTTTCTGCCCTGACTATTAATTTGTATTGGTGTTTTAGAAAGAAAACAGTGTTAAAAGCCTCACAAAACCTTGTCTGAAAAAGTGCTTTTCAGATGAGGTTTTGACGCTGATTTGGAAGCTGAAAATCCAGTGTAAAAATCAGTCATGTCAATATACCCTGAGATGTTGATCACCCAGATCTATGGTGGTCTTCATCGTTTTTATCCCTTTTTCTTGCACTTATTGAGAAGAATCAAACCTATTTTATTGTTTCTACACTTTTTTCCGATATATTGTATATTGATACTTTTGTAGTTACTTCAACTTTAAGAGAAGGTTCCGTTTGTCTCCTCCTTTTTGGGAATTGGCATTCTTCTTTGTTTGCTTTTGTTTTTTCCCACTGGATGGCAAAGGTTAAAACCCAGGGCCAAACCTGCAACAAAATTACTACATAAAAATACCTACTACTTATGAACATAACCTGAGTCCTGAAGGAACATTCTGTCATGTTCTCTTGATTCCAATACTTCATACTTAATGTTTGGTGATTTATTACCTCACAGATGACTTTTAGGAAAAATATTTATCCAGCATTCAATAACTATAGTTGATGTCTCTTACGCATCTGGCAACAAAAGGTTCTAGCTAAACCACTACTTCCTGGATCACCACCAAACCTACTTCTTGCACAGGTCCTCATGTGGAGAGATTTGGATAATGTATTTTACAACATTTAGCAGGAATAAATCATTTACCACTAATTAAAAACAATAGTCTTCATATTTTCTGTTACAATGCCACAGAGGTTCGGTAAAAAGTACATTTGTAATGAAGGAAATGTCTGTGGTATATCAATACTGCAAATTATATTAATATCAGTGTTTGTGACGCCACAAAAAGGAATTACCTGAACAAAAATATTCACGGAACAGTGGCAAAAATTGGGCTACACTATGTCCATCTCAATACACTACAAGTTCATAGTTCATAGTTTGTAAGTGCCGAAAGAACAGACCGCCACATGCCAGTTTCAGCCCTGCTAATGCTTAAGGTGAAAATGATTCGCAGAGGGAAGAAAAACCCCCAATGAGTATAGCCAATCTGGATCAATGGACCCCTCTTCCTGAAATCCTTGACGCTATACTTGTTATATTAATTACTCCACATAAATGCATCTAAACCATTGTTGAACTCCGAAATATTGCTATTCACGCATGACAAGTCCCTCTGGCAAGAGTTCCACAGTCTCACTCCCTTACAGTAAAAATCGCCTTTCTAGTTTATGAAAACTTTCGTTCCTCAGTGTAGAGGAGCCCCTTGTTCTAGATACAGTGCTGGTAAAATAATCTTGGGAGAGATACTCTAATTGACCCTTTGAATGATTTAAACATATTATTATGCCCCCCGAAGCCGTCTTTCTCAACTAAATAACCCTAATCTTGCTAATCTTTCATGGTAACTGTATCCACCATGTCCTTTTTATTATTTTGTGTGCCCCATTTAAGTACCTGGTTCAAGCTCTACAATGTCTTTCCTGAGCCTGTGCCCCAAAAACTGACACAATATTCCATTGTGCGTAAACCAGTGACTTATATAATGGGAGAATAATGTTCTCACATTGTGCTACTATGCCAGTGGTTTCTCAACTCTCCTAGTCCTCAAACCCACCTAACAGTCATTGTTTTAGGATCCCCAGCAGAATGGCACTGTACACAAGGATATCACCTGTGCAGAATGCACTGACAATAAGATATCACCTGTGCAATGCTGAGAAATCCTGAAAACTTGACCTGTTGGTAGGTCTTGAGACGCGAGTTGAGAAACATGCTCTATGCCCCTTTCGCTATCATCCCATGAATCCTATTAGCCTGGCACAGCTGCTGCTGACACTGCTGTCTACAGTTAAGTTTACATCCACTAGAGAGTCCCTAAGTCCTTCTCCTCCACTTATCCAATCCCTTTTGAACTAACATTATCCTCCTATTTGTTAGTTAACTTTACAGAGCTTAGTATCGTCTGCAAAGATCGATATTCTACTGTGTAATCCCTGTGTAAGATCATTAATGAAAATGTTAGAGGATAGGGCCCAATACTGACCCTTGTGGTACCCCACTAGCAACAGCGATCCAGTCTGAGTATGTACCGTTAATTACTACCCTTTATTTTCTATCATTGAGCCAGTTGCTTACCCACGTGCACACATTTTCCCCCAGTCCAAGCATTCTCATTTTATTTACCAACCTTTTATGTGGCACCGTATCAAATGCTTTAGAAAAATCTAGATATATGACATCCAGTGCCTCACCCTGATCCAGTCTAGCACTGACTTCCTCATAGAAGCTGATGAGATTAGTTTGACAGGACCGATCCTTCATGAACCCATGCTGGAACAGCGTTATACATTTATTTTCATGTACAAAAAAAACTTCAGCATTTATGTTACTACCCATAGGTATCTATCTATCTATCTATCTATCTCTCTATCTATCTATCTATCTATCTATCTATCTGTCTATCCATAGCATTGTACTGTAGAGTTAGAGGCAAGCCAAAAATTTAAAATGCACAAGAGAGCTTAAATAGCAATGAGTGAGGTGAAACAAACCTAAACTTTTGGCCAGGCATAATAAAAGTCCTAATTTAAAGAGGTTTAAAGGGGATTCCTCACCACAGTGATTAGCTTTAAGAAGAGAAAAGTGAATAGAGACTATTACCAAATCATTTTCTGTTCTGATTTTGCTTCCTTTCAGAACTAGAGTAGTTCTTATATCCTACTTGTTGACACAAGCTTCCCTAGGTTATCAACCACCTCTCTTTGCTCTAATTGCTCCAACTGTCATGTACATGGTGAAATTATTCCTACTGTGTGTTATCAGTAAAACAAAAGCTTATTTGTCTATGTTAGCGACACAGCTTAACCCTTTAGAGCTATGTAGCTTTCTTCCTTACTGTTTAAACCCTTCTTTTAGCAATGTCCCTCTAACAGGCTCAGCTAGGAATAGCAAAGCTGATATGCCAATCACTGCTGTAGAAATCCTCCCCCCTCCCCGAAACAGGAAGTGTGAGTCTGAAGCTAGCTGTGAAGAGCAGACATGGTGAGAACACCAATTTAAAATAAATATAGATATTTTGGCAAGACCTAAAACTTGTCATTTATACAGATGTAGCAAAGCTTAACTTGACTTTTAGTGCGCCAGGATATCACAGAACATTATTTCAACTTTTTCAGTGCTTTTCAGTGGCTTTTGTTGTTATCTGAGAACAGATAACAGGAAAGCTTTGCTACACGTGTATTTTAAACTTGTCTGACCTAAAGCAGCTGTATAAAGGTTTATGGTCTGGAATTTCTTTATTATATGACAGTAGATATAAAATAAACATGTCATTTAGGAAGAGTTTTACAAAGTTTAGGCATCCCTCACACAATATTTTTTGTGGTGTTT
Source organism: Phyllomedusa bahiana (assembly GCA_025379985.1). Lineage (NCBI taxonomy): Eukaryota > Metazoa > Chordata > Amphibia > Anura > Hylidae > Phyllomedusa > Phyllomedusa bahiana. Next base: position 11,527 of record JAODAL010035976.1, read on the forward strand.
TCTGTTTTCTTTTATTCTGTACAAGTGATTTCAGGAATTTTTCAAGTTTTATTGAGAAACCAATGGGAAATAAAACACTGACAATGCTGTGGTCCCGTATTTTGATAAAAACAGTGCTAAATCCTAAAAGGCCACTACAATCCAACAAACTAGAGCACTCGGTCTTAAACTTAGACACTGTAAAAGCCAGTCATGATGAGTAGTGATGAGCGATTACGTTGACTATCGTCATCGGGTCGATAGTCGATATCGGCAATTATCAAGACGATTTCCGATAGTCGATAATAGATTATCGCCGATGACCATTAAAGTCTATGGGAGAGCAACAACACCTTCATTCTTACACCCAAACAGGGCTGGAGAAGCTGGAATTAACATCCACAACAGTCAAATGGATACGTGCTACATCTTAGCACACACTTAGGTTTTTAAAAAACCGCAGAAAAAAATCCAACCATTCACTATCCCTGTCCCCGCAAACCCCAGCATGACCCCCTTTAAACCTCAGACCCACAAAATTTAAAAAATGCCAGAAGGGAGATATTTGAACCATCATTTTAACTTCAACTGGGCATTGAATATTCCCCTTCCCCCGGGAAAGCAGCATGACCCCAAACCCCATGACCCCCAGATTTTTAAAAAAAAGCCGGAAAAAAAAAAATCTTTCAACCACCATTTTTTTTTTAACGGGCATTTACTTAAACTTCCTGGGGACAGTATGACCATTAAACCTGTCATGACCCACAAATTAAAAAAGTGCCGGAAAAGATGATCTTTCAACCACCATTTTAGTTCACTGGACATTGACCATACCCTTCCTGGCCACAGCATGAGCCCCAAACCTGCATGACCCCCAATTTAAAAAGTGCTGGAAAAAGGAGTCTTTCAACCACCATTTTAGTTCACTGACATATACTGTTCCTGTCCTGACCACAGCATGAGCCCAAACCTTGCATATCCCCACATTTAAAAAGTGCCGGAAAAAGGAGTCTATTCAACCACCATTTTAGTTGAACTGGACATTGACTATACCTGTCCTGTACCACAGTATGACCATTAAACCTGTCATGACCCCACAGATTAAAAAGTGCCGGAAAAAGGATCTTTCAACCACCATTTTAGTTTCACTGGACATTGACCGATACCTCTCCTGGCCACAGCATGAGCCCCAAACCTGCATGACCCCCAGATTAAAAAGTGCCGGAAAAAGGAGTCTTTCAACCACCATTTTAGTTTCACTGGACATAGACTATCCCTGTCCTGGAACGCAGCATGAGCCCCAAACCTGCATGACCCCCAGATTTAAAAAGTGCCGGAAAAAGGAGTCTTTCAAACACCCTTTTAGTTTCACTGGACATTGACCATACCTGTCCTGGGCCACAGCATGACTCTTAAAACCAGTTTGATCCACAGATCACAAAGTGGCACTATGCTATTTTGTACATTACTGTCATTTAGTAAAATTTTTGGTAACTGACATTTGTTTACAGAATTTATTTAGGGAATTTTTATTTATAGTTTTACATTATTATCATTTTGCTTTTTTTTCCAAGTGTGAAACTACAACATACACCCCTCCTTGCAGTTTTTAAAGTATTTTTTACACGTTAGATGTGTTAATTCGTCCGCACACCCCATAAGTAATAAATATTTCCTAATCATCCCCAAAACTCTTCTTATTTGAGATGACATTTGCCCTCCTTGCTTCTGTGAGTAATTCAGCCTATCAATTCAATGTTTCATTTTTCCCCTCAAATCCTTCTTCAGTGATTAGGGACAGACTCCCCCTGAGATCAGATGATGCGAACCCATAGTGACTCCAGCCCCAGAAAATTTTAAGCCTCAATTGTGCAATTTGTGTCCAGCCCTGAGCCCTTTTGATACTACTTAACCTCACAAAAATCACCTTTTCAAAATCTGATTTTTTAGAGAAATTTGAAGCTCTCCTGATTGCCCCTAATGGTGCGAGCCAGTGCTGCCATCAGCCATCTGTTAACGCGGAGGTCCAGCTGCCAGGGACCGACTTACAGTGGGTGCGGTGAGAGCCCAGGCTAGCGTCTGTCATCTATTAACACGCAGGTTCAGCAGCCAGGCCGGAGTTACAGTGGGTGCGGTGAAGCCCAGGCTGGCGTCTGTCATCTATTAACACACAGGTTAAAATGCTCTTATGACGCCGCAACATCAACAGTCGTGCTGAAGCAGAGTGCGGAAGCGGAAGTGTGAGGTAAGACCTCCAGCCTTCCTCAGTACACAGTCAAGACCTGGGTAGCGCTTGCCCCTCTGTATGAGTGCGGACCAATTGAGCTTCACTTGGAAATACTGGTGGTTAACGCTCCTGTTCCACCCAGGTGCCCTTTTTCTTGGCATTCTATTTCTCATTTTACTCAACGTGCTGGGTACTTTGTTCTCTGTCCGTGCTCCATACTCCATGTCCTCTGAATAACCTACATCCGGTCATGTTTTCCTGTACCTCCCTTGTACAATTCAGAGGGATTTTTTTTAACAGCTATTTTGTGTACATGCAAGTTTTTTAGTAGTTTAATTCTAGAAAAACACATTTTTAAAATAGGATGGAATCCCACCATGTCTTTGTTTCTCTTTTTTATTGTATTAAATGGGTTTGTCTCAATACAGGGATTGCTAGCTATGTAAAGATCTTGCAAAAACATGTCATTTTGCAATATGTGTCCATTAACAGTGTCCTACCTATTCCTGTTTCTGACAGCACCACACCCTTGAGCCACTCTTGACAATTGTGAAGAACAAATGTTGTTAGAAACAAATTTTTTTATAATAGGAACCTGTAGTATAGCTGCATGTCACAGCAAAATGCCCCCAAAAATTCAAAGCATGACCCTTGAGCTCACATTTGGACAATTGTGAAGCAACAAATGTCCTGTGTAGAAACAACATTTTGTACTTTTTTATAATAGGACCTGTAGTATAGCTGCATGTCACAGCAAAATGCCCCCAAAAATTCAAAGCATGACCCTTGAGCCACTTTGACAATTGTGAAGAACAAATGTCTGTTAGAAACAACATTTTTTTATAATAGGACCTGTAGTATAGCTGCATGTCCACAGCAAAATGCCCCAACAATTCAAAACATGACCCTTGAGCCACATTTGACAATTTGTGAAGAACAAATGTCTGTTAGAAACAACATTTTTTAGAATAGGACCCTGTAGTATTTGCTGCATTTCAAAGCAGCGTAACCCAAAAAATTATAAAAATACTTCTCAGCCACTGTTAAAAATTTGAGGAGAAATTCCTACTTAAAGCCACATTTCTGTTCCAAAGGACCATGATTATTGCTGTATCTCACAGCAACATAACCCCAAAAAATTATAAATATGACTTCTCAGCCACTATTAAAAATTGTGATGGAGAAATGCCACTTAGAAGCCACATTTCTGTTCCAAAGGACCATAATTATGCTGTTCTCACAGCAACATAACTCAAAACCATTGACAATGCGAAAACTTCTAAAGTAAAGTGAGTAAAGGGAATACGGTGTTGTCATAAAACCCTTTGCTGTCTTTTACAGTCCTCCTCACATCAGGGGCGTCGCTAGGCAGTACATCGGGCAGAACCCCCCAGATGTAAAGCCTTCTGCCCCGAATGATTAGTCTTCTCACTCTCTCTGCTCGCTGCAGTGAGAAGCTCCGCCCAAACCTCCAGAACTTCACCACCTCAGGGAGCAGTGAGAGCAGCCCCTCCTCTTCTGTGCTCCCTGCTCAGCCCTCCCCCGGAGCTACAGCACACCTACAGCAAGGTTCCCTGCCTCCCCCTGCCGGCTCCTGCAGCAGATCTTTTGGCCCCATCACTATTGGAAACCAGACGAGCTTCTGGTTTCCTCAAGTCTTCCAGAGCTGCCTAAACAGCCCAGGACCCCAGTGACCCTGCATAAGGTATGTCCTGAGGCAGGATGGAGGGCTATGCCCCCACCTCACATGTCTATACTAATATACTGGACCTGTGTCACAGAGGTACAGTAAATTAGTATATACATCCACAAAGGGACAGTATTACACAAATGTAATACACAATAAATATTGGACATATGTATACTAGTTCCTGTTGTATACTGCAGTATAATATTTATATACACACTACACCTTTTATAATGTATACATAAAAATATATCACAGACACATGTACTTCACACGGGGACAGTATATACTCAAATGTAACACCCAAATAAGTATTATACATGTATATACTATCCTGTGTGAAGTACATGTGTGTATATATAAGTGTGTAGTGTGTAAAATAAACATATATATATATATATATATATATATATATATATATATATAATATATATATATATACATACATACTGTAATATAAAACCAGGAACAGTATATACACATGTCCAATATTTACCTGTGTGTTGCATTTGTGTATATACTGTCCCTGTGCGTAAACAGCTGAGTAGGTGCCCCATCTGCATGAGATAAGTCTGATGTATTAAAGTGGTCAAACAAGTAAAAAGTGAAAAAACATACACAAAAAAAACACAATATAAGCTTTTCCCCATTACAAATGCTTGGGCCAATGAATTTTTTAAAAAAAAGTAAACATATTTGGCATCACTGTGTGCGTATAAACCCTGTGCTATAAAACTGATATTTTACCCCCTCCATGAACACTGCTACAAAAATAAAAACTAAAAACATTTTTTGTTCATCCCACTGTGCAAGAAATTGAATAAAAAGCAACCAAAAAGTCCCATGAGCCTCAGAACAGCACCAATGAAAAAAGATATGCAATTAGAAGAAAAAAAATGGAAAACAGCTGTTATTTAGGAGTTAAACTACATCACCACATATACTGGATTTTCAGACTATAAGAGGCACTTTGTGCCCCCAAATTTGGGAAGAAAATGAGGGGACAATGCTGTAGGCCGTGGCTGGGAGGATGGGGTATTTGGTCTGAGAGACCATCAGTAAGGGGTCAAGAGCAGAGTCTCTGCTGCTGGAAGCTAGCGGCGGGTTTTAATTAAACCCCTTCATGCATATGGATGCCGGAACATCTAAATGGCATGAAGGGTGTATAAAGCGGGCTCACCCGCTAAGCCCACTCTATGCATGGCATACAGCGACTGTTCTTTACACTCGCCACTAACCAAGGGCCCGTGCCCCGAATGTTTTAGGACCCTAGCAACGCCCCTGCCTCACAGCAAAACCAGCGAAATGAACTGTTGGGAAAAGAGAATAAAAATTGTAGTAAGAAATGATCATGTTAAAAAAAAGTTTTCAAGAGACCATTTCTGTTTGAAAGAGGGGAATGTGAAGTGGACCGGCAACTAATCGGTGACCTCGGCAATTGGGGCCACAACATCATCAGAGATCCATGCCTGATTCATCTTGATGAAAGTCAAGCGATCCACATTATCTTTGGAACCCGGATGCGTTTTGTCTGTAATGACTCCTCCGCTGTGCTGAAGGTCCCCCTCAGATATGACGCTGGCTGCTGGGCAGGACAACACCTCTATGGCGTGGCGAGCGAGCTGGGGCATTCGCCTTTTTGGATACCCAAAGTCTATTGGGTCCGGAACACATAAAAAAAACATCGGGTTGTGACGCAGATAGTCGTGCACCATATCTTAGCGGGTTTCTCTTTGTGTTGGCTGTGTGCCCTGCATTGCATGCTTTTGGTGAGGTGGTAAATAAAAGATTGCCAGAGGTCACCCATTAGGTTTCTGCCACCTTGCCTGCTGCTGCTGCCACTATGGCTACTTGGCACTCTACTGCTGTCCCGTCGCTGATGTTTTTCCACCGTGACATTTGAAGAACGGAAGCAGACGCAACAGATTCTCCAGTTGATCAATCAGCAAGGTCTCCTTTTTCCTCTTTTACTCTCTTTTTGGGGTGGTGGAAGGAAGTGCGAGTTTTGTTTTGTACCGGGGATCCAGGAGGGTGGCCACCCATAACTGTTGTTAAATTTGTTGGCCTTAATGCGAGGACATTTTGGGGAAATGGAGCATCCAAGCACTCTTGTGAGAGATGGAGCCTTGATTTCCCAAGCCTCTGGGTCGAGGGGCACTAGCAAACGGATCTTCCTTCGCCCCAACCTTTTTTTCCAAGGCAGGGACGTCGGTAACGTCGGTGTCTAGGAATACCTACCCCCCCTCCTCCTCCCTCCTCCGCTTCCCGGCACAGCTTCACCCCAGCCCTGGACTTGCCTGAGATGATGCACCCTGAGAGCTGATGCGCCACCTTGCACTAGCCCTGTACCCCAAATCACTGCCTAATGAAGACCGATGAAATTGTGAAACTGTCGGGCCTTGTGGATTTGAAGGAGAGAAAGGCTCCTGGTCCTCATCTGTGTCCATCTCCTCCTCCGTCGCTGGCGGGAACTGTTGTTTCAGGGTGTCCAACAATCGTTCCAGAACTAAGATCACCACAATGCTCATGCTGACAAGGGCATTGTCCGCACTGACCATTTTGGTGGCTTCTTCAAAAAAAGGATGGTGCAGAGCTCTTTCACCTGCCTCCACTCTCGGTGGCTCAACACCCCGAGGTCCGCACCGCTGCTTGTCAGGCCCAGTGTCACTTCGTACTGCGTTATGGCATTGCGCTGCTGCCACAATCGCTGGAGCATGTGGATGGTGGAATTCCAGCGTGTTGCCACGTCAACGAGATGGTTGACGGGGAGGCCGAGCTGACGCTGCACCGCAGTCAGGCGGGACGAAGCAGGGTGCGAACGGCGGAAGTGCGAACTTAGACCCGGGTAGCTCTTTAGAAATTTCTGGACGACAAGGTTCATGACATGTGCCAGGCAAGGGATGTGCTCCAGCCTACCGTCTTAAGGGCGGCCCGCAGATTTCGCGCGTTATCGCACACCACCTTACCTGGCACAAGGTTCTTTGTCACCCAGCCAGCGCTCGGTCTCATTGCAAGAGCCGTCCACAGCTCCCCGACCTGTGTGTAACCGGGGCTCCAAGACAGATTAATTTCAACAGGGCCTGGTTCATGGCACGTGATGCCACCAGAGGACCCCTTGGGGGGAAAGAACCCTGCACCCATCCCTGCGGTTTGAAATGCGTTTGCCGAGCCTTAGAGCCACCGTCACCCCCCAGAGCATCCACCCAGCTCACCCAGTGAGCTGTCACAGAGATATAGGGGGCCTTGGCCGTGCTTACTAGTCCAGTGTCGGGTCCAGATGGACTTTCCGGACACAGATGTAGACAACGCGCGTGAAATTTAAGATGACAAGTGGCGTGCCAGGGCAGGGACGGCTGTTCTAGCAAAGAAATGCCTGCTCGGCATCTGGTATTGGGAGCAGGCAAAGGGGCCCTTACGTGGGGGAAACCCATCTGTGTCCACCAGAAACGGAAAGGCAACATTTCCAAGGCCAAAAGCCTGGGCAATGCCAACATTCAGGCTTTTGGGTTTGGGGTGGTTTGGGTTTTTAAAGTGTTTCTTCTGCTCCCAAACCTGGAAGACAGAAGGCTGGCTGCTAGACTGGCCGCTGTATGGCGTGCAGGTCGTCAAACTGGCAGAAGGAAAAGGGGTAGGATGGGTCTCTGGTGGTACCCGTGCGACGGTGGCGGCTGAAGCGGAGGCTGATCCCTGATCATGACTCTGAGAGACATGGGCAGCTGAGGAACGCTTGGTGGTGGCGGAGGAGGAGGGGAGGAGGGAGAGACAGAGGGTGTGACAGTGGTTGGAGGCCCGGCGTCGGTCTGGCCTTTTTTTGGCCAAGTGTTGCATCCATTTCAAACTCATCAATTCGCTGCTGTGACTAACCATGTTTGGTGTGGTAAACACCTATTTCTTTGCCTCTACTCATTGCGTTTACCGGCAAAGCGGCATTATTACTTCGCTGGTGAATCAAGGCTGTCTCAAAAAGGCCCAGGCTCAGTGGGTCCTGGACCTTTTTGACGGCGATAATACGGGAGCGGTTTTCGCTGACCGTCACTGACGAATCATATCAGCGGACTTCTGCGCCGCCCTCTCCCTTTTTGAAGGCCACCCGAACTGAACTACCCCATCGTCGTTCCTCCTCGTCCAGCGGTGATGAAAGCGCTCGCAAAGCAAATTCTGTGAAAAGACCACATGGGATCCGGCAATGTCGTCATCATCATCATGCATCCAACACAGTGACATCGTCCTCTCCTCCTCTGATGGCATCAGTAACTGGCAGTTAAGTGCAAGAAATCATTCCTCTTTGGCATCCTTGATCGGGTTAGACATGCCGTCTGACCACAACCGCATTTTGTCATCAAAGAGGACTTCAGAAAAAGGATTACCACATGGTGGGTACACAGTGGACATTTGGCTGGCTCATGTGGACAGATTGCTGATGAGCTGATGACGACATTTGTGGCCGTGACTAGGTAGGACGGAGGAGGTATGACTGCGATGCAGTTGCATTACCACTGAAAACAATGGCGACGCTTTCGTTACTAAGAGTCACAGGGCCGCTACCCACGATGACTGGCCTGACGGTCCTGCAACTGACGATCCGCTGGCAAGTGTTTGTCGTCTGCTCTGGTAGGGAGCAGCTTCTCTCTATCCATCCATGTCCTACCCCCCGCTTGCTCGCTTACCACCTTAAGTTCGCCCAGGGTTCAAAATATTAAAATTTTGAAAGGTATGGAAGAGTGTTGAAAGTCTCGTATTAAAAGACGGGCAAATCACAGCCTATTCTCAATCCCTCAAATCAAAACAAAATTGCTGGGATTCAAAGTTAACTGCAAAGTAATCTATCAACAAAGCTGGACTGACCGATAAGTGACAAAAACAACCTTCTGAAAGTAATAACGGATATGCAAAGGTAGTTTGGCACCCTATCAACCTGTGGTACGTCAAAGTTGCTGGATTCCCAAATTTAACTGCAAAGTAATCTACAACAAAGCTGTGACTGACTACCAAAAGGGAAAATAACACCTGTCTAAATGTATCGAAATTATAAGGTATTTTTGGCAACTATCAGTACACCGTGGTACTCACAAAGTTTTTGCTGGATTCAAATTTAAACTGCAAAGTAGCTCTATGAAACAAAGCATGACTGACCAAAAGTTGAAAAAAACACCTGTCTAAAATGTATACGGATAATAAAAAGTATTGTTGGCACCATATCAATTCACCGGTGGTGGACGCTACTAATTCTGTATTCAAATGTAAAACTGCAAAAGTACATCGACAACATTGCTTGTGACTGACCAAAAGTGGAAAAAAACACCTGTCTGAAATGAATACGGATATTAAAAGCGTATTGTTTTAGGGCACAGCCTATCAGTACACATGTGGTTGACTACAAGTTGCAGGGATTCAAATTAACTGCAAGTGGCTCAGTCAACACAGAGATTCTGGCCTGCGCCAAGGAAAAAAAACACTTATCTGAAATATAAACTGAGAAGATAAGGTATTTTTGCACCTATCAACCTGTGTGACCTAATAAATTGCTGTATTCAAAGTTAACTGCAAATAGATCTAGCAACAAAGCTTGACAGAACCAAAAGTGTCAAAAAACCCCTGTCTGAAATGTAAGACCGGATATTTATAAGGTATTTTTGGCACCTATCAGTACACCTGTGGTGACTACAAAGTTTCTGATTAAAGTTAACGCAAGTTGGCTCGATCAACTCAGCGGCCTCGCCAAAGAGTAAAAAAACTCGTAGCTGAAATCTAGACAGATAAGATAAAGGTATTTTTTACTGCACTATCAACCTAGTGACGATAAATTGCGTTAGTCAAATTTAACTGCAAGTAATCTATCAACAAAGCTGACGACCAAAGTGACAAAAACACCTGTCAGAATGTATACGGATATTTAAAGGTATTTTTTGGCACCTATCAGTACACCTGTGGTGACGACAAAGTTGCTGGATTAAAATTTAAACTGCAAGGTGCTCTATCAACACAAGCGCGGCCTGCGCAAAGTGAAAAAAACATGTATCTGAAATGTATACTTGATCATATAAGGTTATTTTTTGTGCACCTATCAACCTGGGGACGATAAAGATTGCTGGATTACAAATTTAACTGCAAATATATCTATAAACAAAGCTTGACTGACCAAAAGTGAAAAAAACACTATTGAAATGTATTCCGGATAATAAAAGGTATTTTTTGGCACCATTCAATTCACCTGTGTGACCTACAAAATTGCTGACTTCCACATTAAAACCGCAAAGACTCTACAACAAAGGCTATAAACTGCACCAAATGAAAATAAAACACGTATCTGAAATGTATTCGAATAAGAAAAGGTATTTTTTTTTTTATATTTTTGGTTTTTGTTTTGTATTTTTTTTTTTTTTGTTTGGCCACCTTTCAATTCACGCTTGGTGACTACAAAAATTGAGCTAGATTCCACATTTAAGTGCATGGTGCCTCAATGAACACAAGCTGTAGTGCGCCGATAGTGAAAAAAACACGTATCTAAATTATTCGATAAGAAAAAGGTATTTTTGCACCTTTCAAATTCACCGGGGTGACTACAAAATGGATGTAGTCACAATTAACTGCATAGTACTCTATCAACAAAGCTGTACTCGCCAAAGTGTAAAAAACACGTTACTTAAAGTATTTTTCCCCTGGATAATAAAGTATTTTGGCCACCTATCAACCTGGGCGGACTCAAAAATTGCTTGATTCTTATTTAACTGCTAGGTGGCTATATCAACAAAGCTGGAAAGGGCAAAATTGAAAAAAGAACACCTATCAGGAAATGGTATACAGATAAGAAAAGTGGAGTATTTGCACCTAACAAAGACCAGCATTAACTAGAATAGATGTGTATCCTAATATAAGTTCAGGCTGCCCAATATCCATGAATATTTCCAAGAGAAAACTTGATAATAATAAAGCTATTCAGTCAATGTCTACACGAAGTCTTGGGTACTATATCCAGTATTCTTTAAAGAGCTTGTCTGTGTCCCCCGCGTCCCCCCCCCCCCTCCCGTCCCTCCCTCGTGTCTTGGACAGCGTTAGAATGCTCCTGTAAAATATCTCTACCCAAACTACATAAAATCTTCAAAGCTCTGGAATCTAAAACTAAGTTGGAAGGATTACTAGCTAACATAACATTCTCTGTAAGACATAGAATATTTCGCTGGAGCTGTGTCTGACTGTGGCCAAAGCAAGCGCACGTCCGACAGCCTCTGAGACCGAGCACAGACACTGATCATGAACTAAGGCTGTTCTATGTTAAAATGAGGTCATGTGGATTTCCAGCCAATCGCAACCATAACATATCCCCAGTCATGACGTCGCACACACATCTCACACCCTGCTCTATTCTGTAACTGAGGTGCTGGCCGACAAAATGACGATGCGCCGAAAATGGCGCACTTAAATAGATTATGCACAATTTTAACCTAAATTATCGCGTGATCTTTAAAAAAAAACCGATCAACGTAAAGTAACCGTGCCGATTTCTACTTTGTTGTTATAACGCTCAACACGAATGATAGAGCAAAGTGGTAAAATGAGTGTTGAGAGGTTTGTTGAAATAAATTAATGCTAAAAATGTATATACAGTTCACTATGGGCAACATATATGAACGGCGTTGCGCCAGAATTCTGGCCTCAAAAAGCTGTAGTAGACCATATCTATAGATGTATGAACAGCGTACTCCATACCTTTTGGCCATAATGCCTTGGTACCACGCCAAAGACACGTTTTATAGCGCACCGAATTTGAAGGGCATTTCTGGCGTTTCGACCACATATGTAGAAGTAAGACACACTTACTATTCGGGGATCCAAAACTTTGACGCGAACAGCCTGACCCATTAAAGGTGTTGCCCCTACGCGGGGTGTGGTATTGGCACTAGACGTGCCTTAGGGATAACTCAGAAGAACAGGTTCATACATTCTGCTGCAGTCTATACTACCTTAAAGCGATTTAGAATTGGTCGATCAGTGCCAGAATTCATACATATCACCCTATGTGTATATTCTAGCCAACAGGTTTTTTTTATTTTTTATAAAGATTAACTCAATGTAAAACTTTGGGCGTTAAGGTGTGGGGCCTGCAGATTATTCATATGCTCCATTTGGAAATTCCAGTAATGTACCTAAAAGTTATCACTATAAAGATCATAAAAGCCCAAGCTTATTGATGGAGAACAACAGCTAGCTTATTTGGTCCAATCCCACAGAAAAACTACTGTAACGAAAATTGCTGAAAAAGGTTCATAATGGTTAAGACAGAAATGGGGGTCAGCACACACAGTGTATTGCAGTTTGCTGCAGGTGAGGCTTAGAAGTCACAGTGCCCATGCTGATTCCTGTCAACTACTGAAAGTACTATAAGTAGCCTATTGAGTAGCCTGGGCAATTTTTTTTTTTTTTTTTTTAATCATGTGGTTGGCTGGGTGCACATGCATCACATACCTGGGGAACAAATACAACCAGTGTGTCCTTTGGGAAGAAGGCAATCTGACGGAAGCTGGAATGGACAATACCAATTTACCTAACTGGATGCAGACCAGGAACGTGGGGCTAACATTGTGCTAGACGACAGTAGCCATTTTCATATTATGATAATCACTATTCAAACAGCGCGGGGACTGGAATATAAAACAGGTCTGACCCATAAGGTACTACTTCACTCTTATTGGACCGTGAAGGGTCTTGTGGCAGATGCCACCTTCAAGTGGTTGTGGCACCCATCCTAAATGGGACAAACCGTTGTGTGCAGGAAAAAAGGACCTTACATACATTAGTGAAAATAGAAGAAATGAAATATGACGAACCTGCTTATACATGTTTGAGTGCCAGCTGTAATCTAGAACAGCTGATACACTCTATCAATGGACTTGGGATTGTAATAACTATAATCTCTGCTGTAATAACCTGCAGCATGTCTTTATCAATATATAATGGCAAATGGACAGGACATAGGAAAAAGGAGAGAGTCATAGTACTCACATAGGCCCTTCCACAGTGGCTGGCTCCAACCAACCCGTCAAGCTTGCCTGCCCCACGTACATTAAAGAGGGGAGCTGGCATTTGATAGATGTCTGTACCCATGGGTGACTGTAAGTACTCTCCTGCCATTGTGTGAATGTTGTTGTCCAAGTGCCATATGTTAGCTGCAGGAACAGCGACCAACAGAGGGTTCATGTAGAACACAAAGGCGAATATTATGTAGTTAGCTCGTAGACGCCAATTTTCTGTGGCATAAGAATAGTGGAGCAGGCGCCTTCTTTATGAACCTGGTCTACTGTGGTCATAGATCAGCGCATTCTAGCGCAGAAATGACAATTGTGGCTCAGTAAGACCACTTTGATAGTATTTACCGGGTTCAGCAGGTATGTTCCCGGAATTGCTGTACTGAAGACTATATCTATAGCTTGGTATGCTATGCGCCCCCCTCCCCATGAGGGCCCCCTAAATCAGGGCCATTACAAAGTGCTGCAGGCACTCTATAATGTGAATGTATTCTAGCCTCAGCGATTTTAAATATAGCGCACGAGGCGGCCCGAGATGTCTGGTGAAAAGACCCAACTTCTGCACACACCGTGCATACATGTCTCCAATAGTACCTTTCCTTTTTATTTCACAATGAATTGGTTACACAGCATTCTGGTTCTATAGTTAAAGTAATTTCTGCAGCTTGAGCTCACACCAGCAGCAGTTATCTCCCTTTTAAATTCCATAACACAAAGTCGTTTGGAATCCAGCTTGTGACTTCATAGACCGTAAATGAATAGAGCCCCAGGAAGAACTTCCGATGCACTACTTCTGGTTCCGAGCATAAAATTACAAGGAGTACTGTTCTTACCCCAGAAAACTAATGTATATAATGAGCCAGAACCATAAACACCGTTCTAGGGATATGATCTTACGGCAGCCCAGCATGGATAGACCAGTGTACTGCCTCTCGAGGGATGATATTCAAACTGGTCGGTTTGCAGCTTCCTCTCAAAGATTCTTAAAATCCTAAATCATAGAAATCTGTGCTGGGAAATATTTACGGAGCCTGACAGCTGCAGTCTCAGATAACCAAGGTGTCTAGGGTAAATCCACCTCCATCCTGACGACAGAGGCCTCTCTCACTCACAACTAAAGATAAGCTCTCCACTTATCAGCTACTTTTAAAAGATAGAACATACCTATTAATTACACTGGGGCCAATTTATGAACTCTCTCTCTCTCTCTCTCTCTACCCTTCCCTCTGGTAACCATGATAACTCCCCCCTCTGCTGCTGCTGTCAGGAACTCTTAGAAAGAATTCACTCACAATGACTTGGGCTGATAATATCTACAAAATGTGCTCTTAACCAGCATTAACATAGACTGAAGTTTCACCCAAAAGTCATCTATCCATCCTTTAAACGCCCAAACAAAAAGAAGGATAAACATAACCTAGGTCATGACCCTTAGTATAAACACATCATTCATTATCATACATTCCAAGACAGACCAATCAATTACAATACATTCTTAATATACCCAAAAGTTAATCCAAATCGTAAGTGGTTAACCTTACATACAATAGCATGTCCGCTGTCACAGATTGGTCCTCTTGAAGTATCTAAAGAATATAAAATACAGCTTGTTGCTGCAAAAATACAAGCAGTCAGAAAATAGCAAGTAATTATCATCAGAATTTGGTGCCGTATGTCAGGTTAATATTTCTAATAATATGTGTTGTTGAAGCACAAACAGAAAATTTATACTGATCCACGGAATGTAATAGCATTGTGTCATCTATACGGCACAGGTACAGGGTGCATACAAAACCCCCAAAAAGCCACTGTGCGTTTGGGGTTCACAATTTATTCCAGTAACTGAAAAATATGAAATGGTTTGTTTCCTAATGTATGAAATAGAACAGTTACAATGGCATTGTTAAAAAGAAAAACGTGTTCTACAAATACAAGCCCTCAAAATAGAAAAAAGTTAGACCTTGTGCGGAACGAGGATAAAAAAATTTTTGTAATGTATGGAACAAAGTGTAGATATATATAACCCTAGCACAAAAATTAGCATTTTAGTTTTTGGTGTGAATTTTCAGGAGAAACATATAAATGTATTGATTTTTTGTTTTTGTTTTTTATTTATATACTATAAGTTGGGAAACCATCTCTTAACGTCCGAAGACACATGTCCAACTGATTCAATGTAGTCAGGACTTTTTTCCACAACTTGGTGATCTCTAACAAGATCTTAATGGCAAAATTCCCGAACATTGTTTAATCTCCGAATCGCCCAATCAATTTAGATCAATTTTGAATTGGAGATTAAACAGTCCCTCTTCATCCATGCGGTTCACAATTTGAATCAAGGGAACCAAGACAACATCTTGATCAACAGTACCTCGGCATTGGTGCAACTTCAGCAGAATGCTTTCAGACGAATGGTCATCGGACTTAAGGTCACAGAGTTCCCTCAGCAAGTTGCAAACAGAGGATAAAGAAGACTGAAATTCACCTTTCGCAAAGATGGCAAGAAGTGGATGTTCTTAGGCTATATCACGACACTAAAAATGGCTCTAGTTAAGAGATTTAGTTAAGTTAAAAAAATATCAGACATCTTATATTCAGTCCTACCAAAAGCCAAATATCCTAGCTGTTTATGAGTACTGTACTTGTAAAGTCGAGTGAGTTGAAGGCCTTTAACCAATATATACAACTGACATCCTTCATGATCCGGACGTAACAGGAAAATAATAAAAAGGCATTCTTTGGGCTTATAAAAGATCCGTGCAGGAGCTTTTTATCTCTTACCCAGAGGGAATGGTTTTTTTATCAGCATACAATCGTTGCCATTATCGTAGTAAAGAATGGGTAGATCGATGCTAACGAAGGAATTCAATTAGAATTTCAGAGAAAACGATCGTATCTGAACGTAGTCGAAGTTTGGGTGATTCCGTGGGAACGATGGCCCCTGCTTTTGATTGAATAAAATGGCTGCAGAGCACATGCGTTACATGGCCATAAGAACTCTGGGAGATGAAGGGCATAGCCTGCATGACATGTGCAGACTGAAGCCAATCAAGAGAACCAGTGGGATTCTGTGACTGCACTCCGCACTATATATTCCCGGCCCCGCGGTCTGGTAGCCATAACCGCTCTCACTGGTACAGAGTAGCAAGGTGCTGCCGCGGCTCATTAGTTTTATACAGCTATTTTTGGGTGTCACAGTTGTCTCAAGACTGCTTCTCTGAATTCTAAAGGTCTGATTTTTGGGTGTGATTGGAAACTAAGTCCAGTGTGCGCCTGTGCTGCTGCACATACATTTTAATGCTATCGCTCAGTGTCTTCAGCACTTTGAAAATCCAATAGTATCTAAGCTTGCCTGATGATTCAGGTAAAGAAACTGCGTTTCAAAATCCCCAAAAAAATTTTACCACTTAAGGTTTGGTTGCTCATTTCTTTGCCGCAATGTTAGATCCAGGATATAAGCGTTGTTCTGCGTTGTGGCACCTAAAAGAAACATTCTATTTCACCTCCAAAGAATAGAGTTTTTGCCTTTAGCATAATTCACAACCAAAGTTAATTACAAGTTTTTCTGGGTGTGGTGTCCCAGAACATACACCCTTTAACACGCACAAAGCTGTAATTTTGGTTGCTCATGTCTTTTTGCACAATTTTAGATCCGGTTAATTAAGCGTTGATCTAACTGTTGTGGTCTACTAATGAAACGTTCTTTTTTCAACTGCCAAAGTAAAAAGAAATTTGCCTGTAAATAATTCACACCCTAACCGAAGGTTAATTACAAGTTTTTCTGTTGTTCTTGTACCGTAAAATACATGCAATTTTACACGCTACAAAGCATGGTAAGTTTTGTTGCTCATTTCTTTTGCGCAATATTAAGATCCAGGTTAATAAGCGTGCTCCTGCTGTTGTGGTCCACTAAAAGATACATGCCTTTTTCAACCGCCAAAAAAAAATTTGACTGTAAAATATATTCACAACCGAGGGATAATTACAATTTTGTCTGTGTTGCTGTACCAAAAATACACTCCATGTTTAACAAGCCTAACAAAGCTGGTAATTTTTTGGTTGCGCATTGCTTTTGCGCGAATGAGAGCCAGGGTAATTAAGCGTGTGGTGTTCTGCGGTTGGCACTAAAGAAAAGTTCTTGCACGGCCAAAAAAGAATTTTGCCTGGAGGCAGTATTCACAACCGATAGTTTAAGTTACAATTTTTCTGTTTTCTGTACCGTAAGAATAAACCCATTATTAACCAGACGCGACAAACTGTAATTTTTGGTGCTCAGTCTTCTTTTGCACAATTTAAGTCCAGGTTAATTAAGGCCATTGTTCTGCGTTGTGGTCACTAAAGAAAAGTTATTTTTCACCTCCAAAGAAAAATTTTCCTGTACATAAATCATAGTCCAAAGTTAATTAAGATGTTCGTGGCTTTTATATTCAGAAACTACACTATATTAGTGAAACGGCACATACAATAAAATGGTTGCCTGCCCATGTTGTGGACGCAATTTATATCCAAGGTTACCCAACTTTTAGTGTTCATTTGAGTCAAAATACAGGTTGTAATGAATCATATACAATATCTTCTTGCATACAGTGTCTGTACAGTTTTGAACAAGAGGATGTCAGACAGAGAGGGTGGCATGCGAGTGGCTAGTGGCACAAACATTCTGGAGAAGGCACAAGTCGATGCACAGCAAGAGGGACTCAAGTATGGGGGTCAACTCGGTGGAAGGCCACACAACTTTCCGCTGTCATCTAGCAGCCGTGTGTTGACCACAACCCAAAGGTTCTTGATTGGGTACTAGTCATCCACTGACCTCCCAATGACATCTGACAACCCCAGTCCCAAGAGTCGGTGGAACGTCAGACACAACCCTAAGTTGGCATGGCCCAGTAACGGTTCAGTGGCCCTCACCTGTCCTCAATCCACTACTGTCCCCATCCGTCGAACTCAGCCAGAGATCTACTATGTGTCTGGCTCAGCACTAGAGATTGGCAAATTTTCCCGAAATTTCGTTAGTTCACAGTCGCCAATATCTCGCAAAAATATTACTTCGTCGCCGAATACTTCGCACGAATCACATTAAAAAAACAGCTATTTCCAGGCTGCACAAGAGCCTGCAGGGTGCGTAGAACATATGTGCCATGCATAAATATGCAGAGGAGTTTGGTTTCGGCTTCATAACAATGTTGTGTGTTTAGTAATGACACGCACATGACTGCCGCCCCTCAGAATCGCTTCACTAAAAAGTCACTGGGCACTAAGAGGGCAAAAACGGGCCCAAAAAAAACTGAAGGGGAAATGTTGCCTGATAAGTCATCCAGAAAAAAGCGGGGAAAAAAAACAGCTGAGAGTCAGGGGGAACATTAGTGACAGAGTGTGGAGGGACGGCGGCAGCCACAGCACGGGGTTCAGACAGTGGCAAATGACATTCGGGGGTTTGGCAAAAAAACGGAAATAGGCACAGGTGGCACAATGAATGGGTGGGGGTACGGCAGAGGGCATGGGTCAGACAGTGGCAAAATGAAGAGTGTGTATCCCGGCATAGCCACGCAGCGCTGAGGTCAGCGTGGCACAATGAAAGTGTGTAGGTCACAGCAGCAGCCACAGCAGCAGAATGAGGTCAGACATGGCCAATACACAGTGTGAGGTCACGGCAGCAGCCACGCGCAAAGGTCGACAGGGGCACAATGAAAGATGTGTAGGTCACAGAGCAGCCACCAGCAGCAGGGGTCAAAAGGGGGCAAAATGACACATGTGGGGGGTCACGGCAGCACCACAGCACAGCTAGGTCAACATGGCAAAAAATTTTGGAGGTGGCAAAAACGGAAAGTACCAAAAGGTGGGACAATGACACAGTGTGGAGGTCACGGCAGCAGCCACAGCAGCAGCATGAGGTCAGCAGGGGCACAATGACATTTTTGGGGAGGTACGGCAGCAGCCACAGCAGCAGAAATGGGGCGGCAGGGCACAAGACACAGGTGGGGTCACGGCACGCCACAGCAGCGCTAGGTCAGCATGGCAAAATAAATTTCTGAGTGGCAAAAACGGGAGAGCCACAGAGTGGGACAAGAACTGGGGGGGTCTGGCAGCAGCCACCAGCAGCATGAGTCAGGGCATGGGAAAAACATTTCGGGAGGTGGCAAAAACAGGAGTAGCCACAGAGGGGGAAAATACCATGTGGAGGCATGGCAGCAGCCCAGCAGCAGCATGATTAGCAGGGGCACAATGACACAGTTGGGGAGGTCACGGCAGCCGATGAGTCGGGCAGTGCACAATGACATTTGGAGGGGCAAAAACGGGAGTGGGCCCACGAGTGAGAAAATGACACAGTTGGGGGTTTCACGGCAGCAGCCACACACACATGAGGCAGAAGTGGCCAATGACATAGTGTGGAGGTCCGGAAAAGCAGCCACAGCCAGCATGAGGTCAGACAGTGGCACAATGACACGTGTGGAGGTCACGGCAGCGCCACAGCGCACTGAGGTCAGGCGGGGGCACAATGACATACTGGAGGTGGCAAAAACTGGGTGGGCCACGGGGAAAATGAACAAGTGTGAGGTCACTCAGCAGCCCACACAGCAGGGGGGGGCAGCAGGGGGCACAATGACATTCTGGAGGGTGCAAAAACGGAAAAGGGGCCACAGGTGGCACAATGACCAGTGGGAGGTCACGGCGCAGCCCCGGCAGCACCACAGCAGAGCATGAGGTCAACAGGGCAAAAAGCAGAGTGTGGAGGGGGGGTGGCAATCCCAGTCCTGGAAAAGAGGGTTGGGGGCCGTGGAAAACTGTCAGCGATGTGTGGATCAGGCGGGTGGCGGCACAGAATGTGGCTGGGCAGGGAGTTTGAACCCCCACCATTTTTCCAGTTTTTGGGTTTGGGGGTCAAAGGCTGATGTAGTTGAGCCTAAGGGATTAGTGTGTGAAAACCTGGGTGTCCCCGCCTGATTCATCTTGACAAAAGGCCAGTCGTTCCAATTTCCCGTGGGCACGGGTTTTTCCCCCGGGAACATGGGCCCCCCCGCACTGAAAATCGCTCTGATGCCACACTACTGGCGGGGCAGGGTAGCTTTTCCATGAAACTCGGGAAGTTGTCCACACCCATTTGGCTGCCCAGTAGTCCACGGGTCTTCTAACCGGGGTGGCGAGTGCTGTCCGGGTGGGGCACCACCTGTTGGTTCGGGGACTGCTCCGTCCTGCTGCGCTAGCGATACCCTCCTCACTAGGGGGGTGAAGGAAGCTGCTCATCATGCTCCAATTTATTACTCTGGGGGAGGGGTTTTTGCTCCTCCCCCCCCCACCTTCCCCCACAGCCGTGGGCATAGTCGTGAGCGCTGGGGAACCCCCCGGGTCAACCCTGTAAAGGGGAGGGACAAGCCGCACATGGGCAGTGGAAAACTATTACAGTGGATTTCCCAAAGTTTTTGAGTTTGTCCCCCCTCAATACGGGAAAAAGGCCCCCATTTTGGACTGTAGCGAGAGCCCAAAAATGGAGAGCCAGAATCATCCCCTCCCGGGATGCGACTTTTCGGCTGTCACTAGCCAGGAAAATTAAGCATGCTGGGGCCATTGCACAAGGACTCCGAGGGGCACCCTTCCCCTTTTCCCCATGTATACTGCCAGGGGCTTGGGGTCACTGCCTGTTTTCCTATCCCATCCACCCCCTCCGCGCTCCTGCTCCCCTCCTTTCACCTGGGTAGAAAATCCACTCATTCACCAGACAATGCTTCTGCTCCAATGCCTCCTCCTCCCCCTCCATTTCAGTCCCCACCCACTCAGTGCCACGAGATGTAGTCGCCACGTCTCCGTCCCTGCCCCGACAGATTTTTTGCTCTGTTCCCGACATAAGCATGGGTGACGTTTTTTTCTCCCGTGTCCCGGGACTGACAAATAACGGGGCCTCCTCGAATGGCCTCAACAAACGGCAGGTGTCCCCTGAGCTGCCACGGGTGACATCAAAGTTACACAGGGGAGTACTTCTGTCTGCCCGGGGTATAAAAAAACGTTAATGGTCCCTTTTTCTGTTCCCTAAAATTCGGTCCCCAAATTTGGTTTTTTTGGTTTTTAAAAAGGGTTCCCCGAAGTCTTTCCAAACCCTTTTTTCAGAAATTCTAAAAGGGCCCCGGAAACTGTGCCAATTTTCACTTCAATCCTTTTGTACAAAGCCAGGAAAACCCCCCCCCCCGAGTTGCAGCGGCAGAAAGGGCCCCCCCCAACACACTTGAATGCGTTTTTTCCACCCTTTTGGGAAATTCCCCCTGCACATGTTGGAAACCCACCCGTTTGAACCCGGGGAAAAGGGCCCTTAACGATTTTTGATGAAACCAGGCGAAAGGAGTACTCCCCTTTTTAAAATTTGATGTCAGCCCGTGGCGCTAAAGCGTGACACCCTTTCCGTTTGTTGAGGGCCCTTCGACGAGGCGGAAAATTATTTTTTTCATTGCCAGGACTACAGGATGAAAAAACGTCATTCCAAGCTTTATGGCCTGGAACAATGCTAAAAAATCTTCTGGGCAGGGGGGCTGGAAAACGTGGCGTCTACATCTCGCGGCCCATTTAGTCCCGGGGGGACCAAATGGAGGAGGGGGAGGAAAATTTTGGGGCAGAAGCATTGTCTGGGGAAATATTTGGGTTTTCCCAACCCCGGTGACAAGAGAGGAAAGGGAACCCCGGGTAGTGAAGCCCAATAGTTACCATCAGGCGGGGATGAAAAAATTTGGGTTTTCCACCCCCATTGGACCCCCCGCTAAAAAGGGCCAAAAAAGCGAGCCTTTTTCCCCCTGCTGAGAGGGAGGGCAAAACCTTTAAAACATAGGGAAAAACCTCCGTAGTCAGTTGGCCCCCCTGCCTATGTGCGGCATTGGCCCTCCCCTGACAGGTCGACCGGGGGGTTTCCCCCCACCCCCCCCCCGTTCCCACTGCCCCGGGCCCCCGGGAAAAGGGGGGGGGTAGGAAAAAAAAAAATTAACCCCAGCTCCCTCCGCAGCAACCCAAGTTGGGGTCCCCTGTTTAGAACTTTCCCCCCCCCCACCAAATTTAGGAGGGCAATCGCCCAGCAGCAGGCCTGGAGCAGACCCCGAAACCCAAAAGGTGGGGGCCTTCTTGCACAAACATTGCCACCCCAAATTAAAGAAACCCTGGATACTTTGGGGACCAAAATGGATGGGGGCCCAAAATTGCGGGGTTAACAGTGGGAAGTTTCCGCCCGGCCCGTATGTGGCCTCAGAGGGGGGTGTTTAGTGCAGCGGGGGCCATCGTTAAACCCCCGGGGAACCCGCTTGTCCCCCGGAAATTTTTGGGGAAATACTGACCTTTGTCAAGATGAATCAGGCCCCGGGTCGGCCAGGATTTTTCCCCCACACCAAAAACCCTTTGCGTCAGGGCTACATCAGCCATGAAAGGGGGGTTCCCCCCCCCCAAAAATGTGAAAATGGGGTCCGGGTTCCAAAAAAACCTGCCTCAGTCACTATTCGATGCCCAAACCCCCCCCTGGTTGCCACACATCTGCTGAAAAGTTTTTTCCCCATGGGGGGGGTCGGGGGGGGGGGGGGGGGGGCCAAAAACCCCCCCCCCTTTACCAGGGGCTTGGGTAATTAACCACCCCCCCCACACTCTTTTCAAATTTTGCCCCCTTTTTCCTTTATGCTGCTGCTCTGTCTGGGGGACGGACCCACTCTGTGGGCAAAAGTGCCCCTCTCTGACCCCATGCTGTTGCCCGCCGTCACCCCCCCACCTTTTCTCTTGGCCCCTCTTGGGGTACTCCTGTTTTTTTTCCACCTCCAAATTTTCATTGTGCCACTTCTTTACCTCATTCTGCTGCTGCCTGACCACCACTCTTGGTCATTGGTTTCCACTATTTGGCCTACTTTGTTTTTCCACCCCCAGAATGTCATTGTGCCACTTCTGACCTCATGCTGCGGGTGTGGGTGCCCGCCGTGGGGGGCCCCCCCACACTTTTGTCATGGCCCCCTCTCGACCCCATGCTGCTGCCGTGGTGCTTCCGTGACCACACCTGTGTCATTTTGCCAAAATCTAAACCTCATGCTGCTGCTGTGGCTGCTGCCGTAACCCACCAAATGTTAAATTTTTCCACTCTGTGGCCTACCCCTTTTTTGCCACTCCAGAATGTCCCTTTGTGCCCAAATGTGTGACCTCATGTTTTGCTGTGGTGCTGGGCCCAAAACCCCAAAACCCCAGTGTCATTGTTTCCACTCTTGGGCCAAATCCTTTTTTTTCCACCTCCAGAAAGTCATTGGCACTGTCTGCCTCATGTTCTAACGTGGCTGCTTTCCGTGACCCACACACTGTGTTTATTTGTCACCCGTCTGGGCCTCATGCTGCTGCTGGGTGCTGCCGGACCAAACACTGGGGTTTTTTGTGCAAAATCTTGGCCTACTCCTCTTTTTTCCACCTCCAGAATTTTAATTTTTGCCACCCCTCTGACCTCTTTCTGCTGTGGCTGCCGCCGCACCTCCACCCCTCTGTCACTGATGTTTTCCACCTGAGCCCCCAGCTTTTTTTTTTCCCTTTTTGCTGCATGACTTTTAAACAGGGTACATTTTTCGCTTTTAGTTTTTGGGTCGTTTTTCCCTCTTAAAATGCCCGGGGAATTTAAGAGTGAAGCATTCTAAGAGCGGCGGAAATCATCTGGGTTTACTTTAAAACAAAAACAAATTTATGAAGAACCCAAACCAAGCCCCCCCTTTCAATTTTAAAACATGGGAAATTTGCTGTTTTTTAAAGTTTGTTCCCGAAACAATTCGGAACCCAAACTAATGTTGTCGGAAAAACCCGGGGAAACCCGAAACGAATTTTTGAGGAAATTTTTTCCCCTCTAATCAATTTGGGTTTTACTTTCCATTTTCAACACCCAAAGTTGGTTAAATAAAAAAAAATGTTTTCAGTTTTCAGAACAAAAATACAGTGCAGATCCCGTAGTAAAACCCTTTTCAAAAAAAAAAATTCTTTACTTAAAAAAGGGAAAAATGTAATCAGTTTTTAAATTTTGAGCCCGCAGTTGATATAAAAATTTTGACTTTGCCCGCAGGGGGAAAAAAGATGTCTTAAAAATAAACAGTATGGTGCCACAAAAACAAACAAAAATAAATATAGTTCAACAAAAAATCAGTGTGGGACATAATTATGGGCATATCAGAAAAAAAACTTTAAACCTGTTGTGACAGTAAAATGTCCCTTCCCAGATAAATACTGTAAAAAAAGCAAAAGTAAAATATATTAAAGCAAAAAATGTCCCCCCATTGGCTTTGATAATGGGTATTTTATGGGCTTTTCCATTCCACCTAACTTCACTTTACAAAGGGTTTTATCCCGGAAAATGTCACCCAAATTTTGGGTTCGCTGCAGCGGGCAGTCCATTTCCCTTTGGTTTTTTTACCCTGTAGTGAAGCGATATAAAAATTTGTTTTTTTTAAAAAGGGTTTTCTAATTTAAAACTTAAATTTTTTTTGCTAAAAAACCCCCAAAGGTTTTTAAAATTTTACAAAACCCTGCAATTTCCCCACAATGATTCATTTTTTTGGTCTGGTTTAGGACTATGCCCAACAAAATGAGTTTTCTTTTAAAAGTTTTAAACCCATAAAAACCCCCAATTTACATCATGGCATTAATTTAGGCTTTGTTTGAGGGGTACAGGGGGCTCCATGCATGGTAGGTGCTGGCGGTCCAAACCCAGTACCTAAACACTTAAAAACTGGGGTTCAATGCAACTACAGCATCTAAGCCCTTAAAAAAGTTGTGAAAATGGCTTTAAAAGCAAATAAATATTGCCCGTGGGAGCAATAACTAGCATTTAAATAAACACAAATTTTTTGTCCGTAGGGGGGGCTAACATTGACAAATGAACATTGCTTTTTAAACATTAAAAATTTTAAATAAATTTTTCCAAAGTATCCCTGTACAAAATAACAAAAAATTATTTTACATTTTAAAAATTGCAAAAAAGGGAAAAATTAAACTAAAAAAAAATTTTTTAAAGTTTTTCCCGCAAAAGTTTAAAAAAAAAAAGAATTCCCCTTACCAGGAAAAAAAAAGGGAAAAAAGTGGGTTAAAACAATTTCACATATGCCCGGTTTGTACCCAAAAAAAAGATTGCTGGGAAACCCCGGCCCCCAAAAAAAAAAATTAACCCCGGGGCGTTGGCTCAAAAAATTCTTAAAAAACACATTTTAGTTAACCATCCTAAAGGCCTTTAAAAAAAACCTTTTTTTAAATCTAAATAATTTTTTTTACCCCAAGAACCACTAGTTTCAAACTGTTGTAGCACAGTGGTGAACCAGGGTATAATAAAACAACAACCATTTTAGTTCTAATTTTATTTCACGTCCAAATTTTCCCCTTAAATGTCGTGCCCCAAACCAGGGCAATCAATGGGATTGCCATCAAAGTCTTTTGGGGCTGGCCCCACTTCTGGTCAGCACCTACAATGGGAAAACCCCCAAAAAAGTTTTTTTGAATTGGAGGATAAATGCTTGTGCAGACCCCTTTTTTGTTCGGTGGAAGTCCTAAGTAATCAAAAAAGCCCACATCAACTCAAACCCCAAACAGAAAATAAGAAGAGTTTTGGGGGCATGCCCCTGGCTCCCCTTTGAGGAGGCACTTTGTGGGGCCCTGTTCAATTTTATTGTGGGTTCACTTAGGGGACCCACACCTATCAACTTTGATGGCAAATTCTCTAAATAAGCTATCAAAGTCATGGGGGGAAACACCATTTTTTAATGTCAATTTCCCCCCTCTATTTGCATTAACTGTAAATAAACCAAAAAACCAAAACTCATTCCCAAAGGCCCATTGTATGGAGACTTAACTTCTTAAGTTTGCATAACCTCCACACCTGAACTAAAAACTCCTTTAAAAACAACAAAAATGCCCTTAAAAAATATTAGGTAAGGGGACACCCCTAATGCTAATGCCGGTAAAATACATAACCCAAACATAAAATACAAAGGATTATATATCATTAGGCCAAAATAAAATAATAAAAAATTTTTTTATAATACAATAAAAAATATCACAGATGATTTTTCAGTCCCTTAGACCCTTTAAACACTAAAAAAAACCACTCCCTTCCAAAAAGTAGGGCTACCCCCCCAATAAGGGGACCCCCACGGGACCCTAGCAACAAAACCCTGGGCGCCCTGGGGTTAGTAGAAAATAGCCTGACAGAAGTAATGAAGGCCATTAAAAATTTTCCCTTAAAAGGGAAGGTTATCATAATTATTATTTTGAGCCAAGAATATGCCGTATATTGGGGCAAATTGTAAAACACAAATAATCTGCCCAAACAAAAATAGCCAAGGGAGGCCAATAATGTTAATATATTAATGCCATAACTTTCCCTTGATTTTTTGAAAACAAAAAATATGAAACATAAATCAAAAAAAAAGGGGGGTTGGGGAGTTTTTCCTCCAATACACAGGGTTCATAGGGAAAAAATAACAGTGAAACCTGTATGAGAAAAAAACAACATATAAAATAACAAAATACACAAGATAATATTACTTAACTTACATCCCTTCAAAAGGTGACGTTACTTGGTTCAGTAATCACAAAAGATCTCTCACAGATGGATGTGCTCCCGGGTAATGATGTAGGGAGTAAAAATATATGCACCTTTAGGTCATAAAATTTTTCTTTTTTTTACCCCTACGTATTATGGCAGCACCCCATATTTGAGGGATCTTAACCCAAGAATAATCAACACCCATCTAAAAAATTTAGTACACTAACCTGTAATAGAAATTTTTTTTAAGAAAACATATAAGCCCCTTTGAATAAAATTAAATGAACCCACCTTTATAACCTTTGGGCAGGATTCCATGTCTAACGCTCTTACAGTAAAGAATCCTCATCTATGAAGATGGGGAAAGTTCCCTAATCTTCATTTATAAAATTTGTGGGGGAAAGTAACCATGGAGCTTTAAAAACCTTGTAAGGCATAACATCTGGACTAATCCCCAAACAGCAGTGAGTTTTTTCAAGAAATTGGAGGTTATGATTATCAAGATCTTGCTCTTTTTTGCGGGAGTCTTCTTGTCATTTCGTTCTTCTGTGTTCTGCATTCTGCTTATTGTTTTTTTCCCTTTGATGACACTCCGAAAACCCCCCCCTGATTAAATTGTAGAGGTTTCTAAATGATTACCCAGGGGAGATATAAGTAATTCGCATCCACAGACTGAAATTTGCCCCCATATTATACCTCCATATGGACACATGGGGCACATGTATGAAAGGGTTTTTCACCCTTTTTCTGTCATACAATGCACCTAATGAGCCAGCTACGATTTCTAAGGGCCCTAAATATGGCATTGTACGAAAGACTCGACACTTTCAAATATTCTAACTAAAGGGGTGTTCTGTGGGTGTTATAGGGCGTGTCGCACCACACTTGTATTTGCACATATATGAAGTGGTTAGGCAAAATAGGCCATTATGCCGAACAGGCGACCTATCCAATGTGGTCTGCTGAGATGAGGATCAAAAGGGGAGATAGATTTGTGAAAGGGGCAAAAATGCCCAAATTTTTCCCAAATGTATCCAGTACAATAATAAAAGAAATTTAAATTATAATTATAAAAACTGTAAAAAAATTTTTTATTTAAAATTAATAAAAATTTTCTAAAAATTAATATCAAAATATAATACCCCAAAAATTAAAAATATCTCCTTTAAAGTTTTAAAATTAATAAATCTAAAAAAATTTTCTTTAAAAAACCTATTGATTTGTTGTTCAGATTTTTAATTTTTCTTTTTTTACTACATTAAAAATTTTAAATTTATTTTGCTGCATTAACCTTATTCTGATACGCAAAGCCCGACACCACAGGTATTCTGGGACTTGTGGGCCTCCCGAGGATAACCTTTGTTTCTATGCACTGACATGTATTCTAAAGACTTCTCTTT
The DNA here is from genome assembly GCA_025379985.1 of Phyllomedusa bahiana. Classification (NCBI taxonomy): domain Eukaryota; kingdom Metazoa; phylum Chordata; class Amphibia; order Anura; family Hylidae; genus Phyllomedusa; species Phyllomedusa bahiana. The sequence goes on from JAODAL010035976.1 coordinate 39,356, forward strand.
TTTCCCGCCTATCTTTAGCCCTACGAAAATTAGGCGCCTAAGTAAAGCGCCTAACATGATTTGCGCCCAAACATAGGGAGGGGCTCAAATTTACACCCATAGAAACAAAAAAATATTTTATAATCAGGCGCATTTTTACACTGAAAACGAGACTCGAAATTCCTTGATGCGCCTTCCTTCGTCATTTGCCCCTGGTTTTAACCTCAAAAACAAATGCTTAATTTTGGGGTCCTTTTCTAAAAGTATTTCTTCATGTGGAGATAATGACTTCACAGTGGCATACATGTTTTTTGCCTTTTGACCCCTGTAGAAATGCTGGGTAAACATTGGGGAAAATTGGAACAGAATAATATATGGGCATAGTTTTATAATCAAAAGTTTTGACTTAGGTCAATTCAAAGAAGCAATCCAAACCACCTTCTATTTATCAACTGTCACCCCAAAAAAATATATTTTTGGGCTTACAAGGCACAAATAAATTTCGCATTAATTAGTCATCCAAAATTTTTTTTTTTTTTTTAAAAGGGTCATTTTATTTTCCATAATATCTCTTACGTTGACTTTTTCCTAGTCTGTAGACTTACTGCAAAAAATATTTTTTAAACAAAAATGGAACCCGCTTTCCTACACATTAACTTTTCTTTTTTTCAAGCTTAAATGAAAAAATTATCGTTAATTCTTTAAAATGTCCCTGTAATAATAATATATCTAATAAAATTTACCTTAAGTTGTTTTTTTCCCCCAAAATTAAATTTTTCAATTCTTCAATTTATTTCTTTTTTAAAAAACCACCCCTATTTACAATGTTGTGTCCCATTAAGCTTCCATACCCCTGTCATCAGAAACTTAATGTGTGCATTTAAGGTTACAGGATCCCCCTGACCCTTTAACTTTTCCCCGAAGAGTTTTCTGTTTTTTCAAATTGAATGCACCTTTTTTTAAGTGAGAGTTTGGGTCAAATGCTGTTTTTTGGCAAGCTTTGTGTACAGAGGTTACTGCTTCAATATTTTCATGTGTACGGAATTTTAGGTTAGAAAAAAAATTCCCGTTGTGTTTATTTTGAAAACTTTGTACTTCTTTTAGAGGGTTTCATTCACTATATGCACATCCTCTTGTCTTAGGGGTTTTAATGCTGTTTCCCCGGGTTTATTTTTTAATTAATAAATTACACTCTTGAAAGCAAGTTCAAAAAGCTTTTTGAAAAAATAGTCCCTGAGCCTGAACTTCACATATCAGTTTTTTTTTGGTTTATAATCTACTCAAAGGAAACCAAACATAAGGCTAAAAAAATTTTAAGAACAGTTGTACAAAATTTAAAGTTATTTAAAGCCCACCGTCAATTGAGCCCTTAAGTAGTCTGGGTAAATTACTAAAATATTTTCTTCAAAAAAAGTCATGTCAAGATGATTACACTGAAAAAACATGAAAATAAAAAACTCTAAAACAAGTAGTTTGTTTATAATAAAACTTTTATTTGGTATATCAATAGATTGTTTTTATTTATCTTTTTAGGGAAACCCTTTTCATTTTTTTCCCCCAAGAAGATGAAAAAAGTTCTTTAAATTTTTCATTCCAGAATAATTTTGGGTTTTTCTTACCAGAGTTTTCCAAAACTCTAGAAGAAGGATCTGGGTTTTGCTATGTGAGGTCCCTGGAGAGCAGGTATTCCAGTGTGACTGCTTGGAAAGACAAAAATAATTTTTTTATCTGAGTGAAATAAAAACCTGAAATGTGGGAATTTTTTTTCCCTTTAAAATGGCCCCCTTTGCCTTTTTTGGGTGATAAAGGGTTTGGATTTTAACAGAAAAAGGGTCCATTTCAAATTTAAGTAGAAAAGAAGAAAAAATTTTTGAACGTGTTCTAGAAATTTACCCTTCCTTTCCGCCCTATATAAGGTTACAGAAACATAGCATGGAGAACTTTCCATAAATTTTCTGAACAGCCTTATTTTATTAGTTCTCAATATAAAAAAATAGTTAAGGGTAGAGGCATACCTAGAGGCTTAAGGCCATTTAAACTTTGTATAAATTTAAAACATGTCGATTTCTTACTTTTAAAAGGGGAATTTCCATCTTATTGTTAGCTTTTACATATAGTCAAAGGAAAAAAAAGAAAGCATAACAGGTTGGACCGGGATGTCGGTAACCCGTGAAAAAAATTCTTTGGATGAACTAGGGCATAGATTTGGGTCCCCCTGCTCTTGTACTGATTGACGTGAATCTTGCACTCTCTTCTTGCTTTCTGTTTCTCTTTTTTGACCTGGTTTACTACATTTTCATAAGAATTACGAAACATTTTGCTATTTCAATGTTGTTAATTTCAGTGTCAGACAGTTTTATCTTAGGTTTTTTACACAAGCTTCCCCTTTGGGTTTCCAATACCCTTTTTGCTCTGGATTGGGCGACAGGTGACATCCCTCCCTGCTATGTCTTATCCTAGGACAATGCTTTTTTCTCAGTCTTTTTCCTTTCAAGACAGAAACTTTAAACCCCCGACTGTAACCAGAAAAAAACTTTTGAACCCGTTTATATGCAGAGCACATAGTTGTATTTAATTTAAAGAAAAAATAAATGTGTTTATTGGACAAATTTTAAATTTCTTCCATTTTACAAAAACCAAATTTTCTATATTTTTTTTTACAATAACCAATATTTCCCCCAAACTCATTCCTATTTTTCTCCTCCTTTTTCTAAGAAAATACCCCCCCCCCCCCCCCCCCCGAAACAGACCAGGCTGGGGCTACGAAAACAGGGAAAACCCCCCTGTGGAACTCTGTGTATGTAACCTGAAGTTTTTTAATTTCATTTACACCTTTTAAGAGGCAGAAAGCAAGAGAAGAATCAAAAAGCAAAAGCAATTATGGGAAGTAAATAGTTGAGGGTGGCCCCCCGAATCAATCCATGAAAAACCCCTGGGGGGGCCTAACAGCCCATCT
>JAODAL010035977.1:0-42287 GCA_025379985.1 Phyllomedusa bahiana
GTTGAACAGTGCGGGTGCGCAAAAGTCAAAAAACACGTAATGTTATGTTTTGAAAAATAAACGGTATTTTTTGACCTATTAATTCACCTTGGTGAATATGAATTGTTTTTTAAAGATTTACATAGATGCTGGTCAATAAACAGTGCTGGGTGCGCAAAAGTAAAAAAAACACTAACTTTTTATGTTTGATATAAAAAAAGGTATTTTTTGACCTTTCAAATTCCCTGTGGGGAATATAGAATTGCTGTTTAAGATTTACGTAGTGCTGCGTCAATGAACAGTGCTGGTGCGCAAAAGTAAAAAAACAGTAAATGTTATGTTTTGATTAAAAACGGTTTTTTTTTGCCCCTTTCATTCCCCTGTGGTGAATTAGAATTGTTTTTTAAAGATTTCGTAGAGCTGCGTCAATGAACAGTGCGGGGTGCCAAAAGTAAAAAAAAACCGTAATGTTTTTTGTTTTGATATATAAACTGTTTTTTTTTGCCCTTTAAATTCCCCTTGGTGATTTAAAATTTTGCGTTTTAATTTTTAAAGGATGCTGCGTCAATGAAAGTGCTGGGTGCGCAAAAGTAAAAAAACCTTTAACTGTGATGTTTTCGTCGTACCGGATTTTTGGCAACAAACAACCTGTGCTGTAAAGATTGCGGTTTTTTTTTAAGTGAAAAGGTGGATTTCAACGTCACGGGGGGGAAATTTGGGAAAAATTAAACACCTATCTAAAATGTTTATGATAATAAAGTGGATTTTGAGCTAAAAAAAGGACCTGCAGTTATAGAAATGATGTTTACCCCATATAAGTTCGGCTCCCAAAATATCAGGAATTTTTTCAATAGCAAACTGTTAAAAAAAAAAAGTTTTTCCACTACAATGTTCACTAAGTTTGGTGAACTTTATCCAGGTTTTTTTAAATAGAGCTTTTGTGTTCGCCCGGGGGGCCCCCCCACCCCCGCTCCCCCGCTGAATTTACGGGGGTAGTTTTCTGTTTAAAATTTCTGCTTCAAAAAATGTTAAAATTCCAAATTAAAAATTTGGGAAAGGATCACAGCTAATTTTGAGGTTTCTCTGTGCAAAAATTTGACTTTTCGCTGGCGGGTTCCCCACGGCAGAACGGGTTTCATCCCCATGAGGTGGGAACTGGGGAAAAGGAAACGTGTTTTGTCGGGTCTGTGTTTTTCCCACCCAATGCAACCATACACTCCCGTCATGAGTGCACACACATCTCCCCCTGCTCTTTTCGTAATTGATTTGCTGGCCCCCAAAATTACAGGAAGCGCGAAAAAGGCGGATTTAATGATTTTGACAGATTTTAACCTTAATTATCGCATGTTCTGGAAATTTCATCCCTTTAAAAACCCTTTGCCGTTTAACTTTGTCGATAAAAATCTCAAACTCTTATAATAAATGTGTCTTCTTATGTGAAAGACCCACATATTTGGGCCCCGTGATGCACCGGGGCCCAGATACCACTAATAGTACTACATCCTTTACAGCTATAGCCCCTCCAAAGGTGTTCATGGTTCATGCAATGTAGTACAATAATAAGCACAACTTAGCCCAAGTAACCTTTCATGTTCTCTCTTACCAGGATTTAATAGGATTACGTGTTTAGCAGACTGGCAAGAGACCTCAGAGAGAGCACAAGAAGCTTTACATCATTCACATGCTGTATCTTAAGATGCCCCTTTGCAATAATTATCTTTTTCTTTTTAAACACTATTTAAAACCTCTTACTAAATAGCAAAGTGATGTCTGGATATCATTGTAATATTCTACTAGTGTTTAATAATAATAGACTTACGAGCAGTGTAATGCCCATTTTCCATGACATTGGGAAGATTTGCTATCCACATATCTATTGATCAAAAGAAGCACTAGATATCCACACATAGGAAAAAGGGGAACATTTTTTAAACATTTCTTTAGGTAATGTTTCTCATCTCCTACAGTGAGTTGCAAAAGTCTTCCTACCCCCTGAACTGTTCCTCATTTTAAATGTTATAGCCACAAACATAAATATATTTAATTTCTATTTGACGTGATAAAACAATAGAAAATAGCAAGTTTTTGTAAAGTGTAACGAAAATTATTTGTGCTTTTCCAATTTTTTGCAAATTAAAAAAACTAAAAAGTGTGACATGTATTTAGCCCTCTGTACAATGATACCCCTAAATAAAATGCAGTGTGACCAATCTAGAATTTAGTTAATAAATAGAATACATCTGTATGTAATTTATTCTCAGTATAACTACAGTTGTTTTGTAAAGGCCTCAGAGGTTTGATAGAGAACATAAGTGAACTTCAGCATCATGAAAACCAAGGACCACACCAGACAGCTCAGGGATAATGTTGTGGCAAAGTGTATTGCAGATCTGTAGGTGTATACAGGTGTATATTTAGCCTATTAGGCCTTTTTTTGGATTATAGGTCTATTTTCTAACCATGTGAAATAAACTTTCTATTTTTTAACAAATTGGGAAACTGCTCACTTCAAGATTTCAAGCTTTAATAATGTATTTTATACTAATGCCTAGAACTTACATTGGAAATTGGTACTTAATGATGAGGACTAGTGGTGGTGCCATTGTGTTATGGGGCGAATGGGGTTATGGGGTTAGAATCACAGCAATTTCCCAGCAATACACTATAATGCAGAAAAGATCCGTCTACAGCAACGTGCCTACTATTTCCACAAAGTAGTGGGAGATTGTCCATCGCTGCACAGTGATAAGAAGCTTAAAATAAACCAAATATATCTATAGTAAAATATAGAGAAGATTGTCCCTTTACAGATGTGTAGTAGAAAAAGTCGAAATCATTACCAGTTAGCATAGTTCCTCATCAGCAGTCATTAGTAGTTTATTAGTGGATCTCTGGGAACATGATTCATAATTTTTACTTTGTATTTGTGCATGTAATTGGTAAAGGTACCATAAGATTGTTGTAAAGAAGTGTGCGAGGCCGATGAGAGGGCATCAGAATGGAAAATAATTACAGTTTGTGTAATATTTGCAAGAAGGAAGAGATCTCTCTAATTATCTAAACTAAGCAACAAGAAAACATCCTCTAGACATGAATCACTAGGTCCTATACTACTAAATTCAATTTATCAAGGTTATTGTCCACCATTTTTCCAATAAGGTAAGTAATGGAATATTACTATTATCCAGATACTCAATATATCGGTAGAATAAGTCCCTTAAAATTGTGAGAACATTGCTAATTGGAAATTTGAAAGGTTATACTGTCGTGATAAATCTATCTCTCTGAAGCAGAGAGCACAATACTTACTAATGGGCAGACACCACAGCTCTCCAGGAGACTTCTTAAAGGGAATCTTTTTTTTTTTACTTATTTAATCAAGACCCTAATCCATATTCTTTTCTTCTTCGCCGTTTTTACTTTCTGATTGTAGATTTCTCGATTCAGTCATCTCTATAAGATTGTGGGGACAGCATTCTTGCCTGCACTGCTTTAACAGCAGTTAGAGAGATGCTTTACAGCAGGTTCATGCACATAGGAGCCTTAAGACTGATTCAGTCCCATTGACTTCTGTGGGAGAGTTTTCTAGGCATGACCTGGGAAGATGTCAGTGTGCAGGGACAGGGTGAGCTGTGACTTTTCCCCTATTGTGAATGGGGATCCTGTTTTTATCCATACACATGGGTCCCTTTCAGTTTAACAGACTGCTGAAAATCTTTCTTTACAGAACAGGAAGTGTCAGGCTAATATTAGGCTTAGTGACCAAAGTGAAAACTGCAGGACTTAAAAGTTATTAAAAAATATTGAAAGTGATATGGAAAATTAAAAAAAAAACATAATCAAAAATTCCTAAAAAATGTGTATAACATAAAAACGTGAGTTAAACAATAAGTCACTTTTGACAACACATTCCCTTTAAGCATAGCAATAATTCTTCACTATTACTATCTCCGCTTTCCTGAAATGACTCTGAACTAATATAGATCCAGTAGATTATTAGGTGCTACTCATAGGACCACATGGATGAGGAGACAAGAGGTTCTTTCATGTAGAGATGTCTAACATAAAGGACTGATTAAAGGTTGATTGAGACACGAACAACCATCATGGGACTCTTAGGTTCCTGAGAGAATCCCAAAGGTCAGCAGTGTATACACTACTCAAATAAAAAGTGACTGTCAGGGGTATAACTCCAAAAAGCTAGACTCAATTGCAAATTTCTGCCTTGTAAATCTCTTTCTTCCACTATGGACTGGACATGATGAGGTTATGCTGGGAGTTTAAACTGTACACCCGGTGTGCGCTGTACATACAGTTCATCGTCGCAGGAGGCGTGACGCACGGATGTACTTACATCCCCTGCGACGCTGAATCTCCTCGGTCGGCAACCTCTGCCGGCCCAGGAGATCGTCGGGAGCTGGACGGGTTGCTGGGAGCCTGGTGAGGTGAGTAGTTTTTATTATTTTATTTTTATTAGCTATTGGGGGCATCTACCTGACTACAAGGGGCATTACCTGGCTACAAGAGGGCACTACCTGGCTACAAAGGGGGCACTACCTGACTACAAGAGGGCACTATTCAGGGATTGCGGCTACAAAGGGGGCAACTACTGGCTACAAGAGGGCCAAATGCATCCCTTTGCTACAAAGGGAACACTACCTGGCTACAAGGGGGCACTATCTGGCTACAGGGGGCACTACCTGGCTACAAGGAGGAACGACCCGGCTACAAGGCGGCACTACCTGGCTATAAGGGGGCACTACCTGGCTACAAGGGGGCACTACCTGGCTACAAGGGGCACTACCTGGCAGTAAGGGGGCACTACCTGGCTACAAGGGGGCACTACCTGGCTACAAGGGGGCACTACCTGGCTACAAGAGGGCACTACCTGGCTACAAGGGGGCAATGCCTGGCTACAAGGGGGCACTACCTGGCTACAAGGGGGCACTGCCTGGCTAAAGGGGGCACTACCTGGCTAGAGGGGCATCTACCTGGCTTTCTTCCAGAGCTGTTATTCAGTTAGGTGGAGGGGTGTGTGGCTTTTTCTAAGGGGCGTGGCTCACCAACAAGATGGGCGTGATCATGCAGATCTTTTGCCCCTTACAATCTCCCACTTTTCTGCATTCAAAAGTATGGTTTAAACTGTAAGGGAAGTAGCGTGAGTGGTAAACGTCCACTAGGCCTCCATGGTGGCAGAGGCCCAAACACCCCTTATGCCCTCCTTAAAATCCAGCCCTGTATGTAGACCCAGACTTGCCTACATGGGAAACCCCCAGTGGGCCCTTTGAGCATGTTTGGCTCGTAAGCATAGTGGAACCATGGGCATTATAAGTCTGGAAGTCTGAGGCTGCTTTCCAGGGAGGAAGGTTGAGAAAGAGAGGCAGAAAATAGAGGCAGTGTGCAAGAGTATGTGCAGTCATATACAGTAGCTGTAGGGTGGGCCCCAAAAGTCCACTCCAGTTGTGGGTTCCAGGCACCCCAGTCCGAAACATTCTATAATATAGGGGGGGGGGAGGTGCAATTTAGCATTTAAAGGCAGCTGGAAGTTCTAATGGCAGGGTCCAAATAGGTAAACATATTTTATAATAAAGGAAATTTCATGTTTCTGTCTTAGAATCTGACAAAAATTCTACACCTCATGGAAAAAAGACCTAATGTTACTACATATTGCAATTCAGAAAGACAAACTGTACATAACTATCCAAATCTAATGACAAATCAAACCAGAATACACATAATATTCATAAAAGCCTTCTTGGTAAAATAATAGCCAACAGGAAATAATGCCCAACATCTGTGCTTCCGCGCCTAAGCCGCCTTTTACTGGAGAGAGGGTCTTCATTAACACAGAGCAGCTCTCTGTAAATGAGGCATGCATAATCTATGCAGAAAGCGAACAGGTTTAGGGCCTGGATTATGAAGAACTATAATCCCCAACAAATGAAGCCTGAAGCTCATCAAAAGCTAAGATTATATTGCAGATAAGGCAGGAAAACCCGTGCTGGTAAATGGCAGTCCCCTTACAATCACAAAGATTCTCTTCTGTACATTTGATTTCAGAAGGATTTACTGTAAATTGCGACGTTTTGCAGCTGAAGGTGCATTTTGCTATTAATAAATTCTAATTGGTAATGTCTGAGCTGAAATGTCTAACCAGACCGCACGTGTCTACACTGTCTACACAAACCTCTGTCCATGTGCATCCGATGACAAGGACTGTAATCTGGAAATATTGGGTATCTGATTAACCCTGTGTATTGTGTGATTGTTTGTAATGGAATTGGTGCAATATCATGCTACAGACTTTGCAGTAGGGACCAGTATCTTCAGGTTCTGCCTTTGTTAATAAATACATAAAAGTGACTCTTAGGGCGACATGTATGAAGGAAGGCGCGTCGAAGTGAATTGTTGAGTCTCGTTCTCAGTGTATAATGCGCCTGATGTATGAAAGGGGTTTTTGTGCGATTATGAATGGAGTCTAAAGTTCATCGTGCTTTGCTTGTGTGTTAGGCACATTACGAAACTTAATGCGCCTAACGTGTATTGAGGTTATAGACAGGCAGGAAATAAGAGAAAAATCATTAGAATAGAAACTATGGTACTGATCCTGCTTAGAGGTCCCAGCAAGACCTGTGCTGTGCTGGTCTTGCATATGTAGAATAAAGGGTGAGAGCAGCAAAAATAAATGTCAATTTATGTAGTAAAATTTAAATATAACAAATCTAACAACACGAATCAGTGGGTTATTTAATGTAAAATTAGTTTAATTCTATGAAATTTAGATACATTTTTACAGCAGATATTTCTATATTTTGGGAATTATATTTTTTTATTAATTTTCATGTGATCCATTGTTCATCAATTTAAATAATACATTTTCATACAGTTGATATAATTAAGAATTACCTTTTTATTATTGTACTAGTGTACATTGGTAATTTGGACATTGTTCTGCTCAACCCCACAGCAAATCTAGATCCACTTCAACTCCTCAGGCTCAGGCAGACCACATTGAAATAGGTCTTCCTGTCGGAGCAGTAATGCGCCTAGTTTTGCCGAACCACATTCATATATTTGTCCAATCTTACGAATGTGGTGCGACACACCTCCATAACACCCTTTCATGTTAGGTGCATTCGAAAGTGTCGAGTCTTATAGAAAATGCACCTAACACATACATTAGGTGCATTAGACATCGTAGACTGCTCAGTTAGGTGCATTAGACATCGTAGCCTGCTCAGTTAGGTGCATTAGACATCGTAGACTGCTCAGTTAGGTGCATTAGACATCGTAGACTGCTCAGTTAGGTGCATTAGACATAGTAGACTGCTCAGTTAGGTGCATTGTACACCAGAAAAAGGGTGAAAAACCCTTTCATGCCACATGCCTTTTGTATCACTTTTTTGATACTAAACAAAATATACCGATACAAATTTTCTAATCTATTTTGATTTTATGATTGTATATTTTTTATTTTCTGTGCATGATTATGAAGTCACACATTTTGCCTGATCTTCTAATATGAATAGAAAACAACAGTCACAGATTTGCCTCACAGCAGCCACATGGGTCTAAGAAACCTCAGTTAGAAAATTTATTGACCTTTACGGGAGAGTGTTGTGGGCATGCTCTGTGATATACACATAGTCAGATTTCCAAGGAGTCACCTATTGTCAGTAATGTGATCTTGTGTCATCTGCCTTCAGTTTTTATAACCATACTTGCCAACCTTTTCTCTACCAATTCCAGGATATTGTGGCCCAACCACAGTAGTACAGCTGATCCATAAGAAACTCCCTCGATCTGCCAGGGAATGCCCATTTTGACTCAGGGTTATAGTCCACCATATTAAGGGAGTCTTCTGGAAGAAACAGGAGGGTTGGCGACTAGGTATATAACATTAGACATTATAAAGAATATCAACAACACTCCAATATTTCAAATGCCAAGTGAAGTTTTATTGTAACAGCCGGCTCCGATTTCTCATACACGGCTTTGGCTGTATTCTCCTTTACCCATTGATTTTGAGTGCCCTGTGACATATATGAATAAGGTCCATCTGGACCGAAACGTCATTTCTGGCGCTAAAGTCACTTTTCCTTTTTGGAGCATATTTTGGATCTGTTACAATAAAACTTCACCTGACATTTGAAATATTGGAGTGCTGTTGATATTCTATGGAAGAGACTGTCGAACCCATCAACTAGAACCCTTACATTGAGATTACCAGTGAGTGGCGCACAAATATATCTATATATAACAGACATATTATCTATCTATATAATCTTCCAAGGGGAAAGGAGGTTCTTACACTTCAGCTACAATGTCACAGACACTTTTTTTCAGTAACCAGAAGTACCTATTTTTCTCACACAGAGGCACAACAAGCCTGGTGGTTACTGTCACTTTAAGTTTACACTTGTGTAACCCTTGCTATTGATCATAGAAAATGGTTGGCAGCAAACACACTCCTATGGACCACCAACAAATGCTATAGGGGAATGCTCTAGGCACCACAACACTTGCCATAGTAGGGCACACCTAAGTAACAACTCCTCCTCCAAGATGGTGTTTTCATTCCTGATGTAATCAACTTAAACAGATAATGCATTGCTGATGCCAACAGTCTAAAACCCAATGCAAAGGGCAGGTGTCCGGACTCTGTGGGTTGTAGTATAAATGTATAATATGACATAATATAACATACAAAAAATATCAATAAACGTTTGTTAAAGACCTGTAACACCATTTTGTAATGGAGGATTACCAGAGCTTTACCTCCCTCCTCCCCCCAATACAATCCTATCTGTAATGTAATAACTTTGCAGGAGTGATCTCTACAAAACAGGATGGTGTGGAAACTGCAAGACAATCTGAATGTCCCCTTTCTGAGGACAGCACAAACTAGTGACAGATATGCTGTTTCCAGCGCTGTGTCCCTTATTCTGTAAGATGCTGTAGTTTCAGAGCAATTATTGCTCAAATCTTGAAGTTTGCAGCTAGAAAAGAGTCCAGCTTATTCATTAGCAGGTGTTAGCCCCGCCCCCCCACAGATAGCCCCACCCATCTTTTATTCACAGGTTTCTACAGGGGTGTCGCTAAGCCATTTTATCTGGAGCTTGTGCCCTGGATAAAATGGCTGCTGCCCGAACCTGGCCTGGACTGTAACACCGATGGGCCTGCTCAGTAAAAAAAACTACTGTTGCGCTTAGCAACGGTAAACTGGGCAGCAGAGCGATGAAGCGACTTCAGCACACTGCTGCCTCTCCTAGACCGCACAGCCATCACTCTGTCTGGGCTGTGAGGCCTAGAAGCTGACAGAGGAGTGTCCCCGCGCTGGCGGCACAATGTCTTCACACCGCCAACGTGGGGTCGCTCCTCCTCTGGTGGCTCCTAGGCCCTGGCAGAGTGACGGCCATAAGAGTGAGGCACTTGGCAGGGGAAAGCGAAAGGTAAGTTTTATTATTATATTTTCCATTGGCAATGTATAAACTTACTTACCTATGAAGAGGTAACTAAGAGGGGACCTATGTAGCAGCCTACCTATAGAGGGGACCTATCTACCTGCCTATGAGGGGACCTACCTATAGAGGGGACTTATACCTGCCTAACTACGGAGGGGACCTATGTAGCTGCCTAACTATGGAGGGGACCTATATAGCTGCCTAACTATGGAGGAAAGGGGACCTAACTATGGAGGGGAGTTATATACCTGCCTAACTATGGAGGAGACCTATATATCTGACTAACTATGGAGGAGACCTATATAGCTGCCTAACTATGGAGGGGACCTAAATAGCTGCCTAACTATGGATTGGACCTATATAACTGCCTAACTATGGAGGGGAGTTATATACCTGCCTATCTATGGAGGAGACCTATGTATCTGCCTAACTATGGAGGAGACCTATGTATCTGCCTAACTATGGAAGTGATTTATATACCTGCCTAACTATAGTGGGGACTTATATACCTGCCTAACTGTGGAGGGGACTTTAATACCTAACTACAGAGGGGACTTAATTACCTGCCTAACTGTGGAAGGTAACTATATATATGCCTAACTGTGGAGGGTACTTATATACCTGCCTAACTATGGAGGGGACTTATATACCTACCTACCTATGGAGGCGACTTATATGCCTACCTATGGAGGGGTATTATATACCTACCTAACTATGGAGGGGTCTTATATACCTACATAACCATGGAGGGGATGTATCTATCTACTTAACTATGGAGAGCACTTATATACCGACCTAATTATGGAGAAGACATATACCTACCTAACTATGGAGAGCACTTATATACCTACTTAACTATGGTGGGTTCTTATATACCTACCTAACTATGGAGGGGAAATATATACCTACCTAACTATGGAGGGGTATTATATACCTACCTAACTATGCAGGGGTCTTATATACCTACCTAACTATGGAGGGGTATTATATACCTACCTAACTATGCAGGGGACTTATATACCTACTTAACTATGGAGGGGTATTATATACATACTTAACTATGGAGGGGTCTTCTATACCAACCTAACTAATGAGGGGCCTTATATACCTACCTAACTATGAATGGGACTTATATACCTAACTATGGAGGGGACTTATATACCTAACTATGGAGGGTATTTATATACCAACCTATCTAAGAGGGGGTCCTATTTACCTGGATAGCTTTCAAAGAAGGTGACCTATATACATATCTACTGAGGAGGCATATATACTTATTTAATATAAACACTACAAAAATGATGACAGTATTAACTTGATTCCTTGCACCTCCTAATGGTCACGGCTGTGACTGATCTTCTGGGGGTGTAGGGGATGCAGTTCAGGTCACACAATATGATCCTAGGGATATGAATCACAGCTGCAGCACAACCCTAGCAACGGCCCTGGGTTTCTACCCATTCAAAGTAAAAGGTTGAATTGACCGTGAGTGGGTGGGGCTATCTGAGAGTGGGCAGAGCTAGCCAAGGGTGGGCGGAGCTAACACCTGCTCATGAATAAGCTGGACTCTTCTCTGGCAGGACAGGCTGCGAACTGCCAGATTTGAGCATTAAATGCCCTGAAACTGCTCCATTTTACAGAATAAAGGACATAGCACTGTCTGTCACTAGCTTGTGCTGTCCTCAGCAAGGGGGGCATAACCTATGTGACAGGCTCTTTTTAAGAGACATGAAAAAGAAGAAAAGTAACACACTAACACACAAACACACTTAAAAAGTAACAGGTTTTGGTTCCTCTGTTATTCCTTCTGCTGAAGGCCAGGCCACATGGAAGCTTTTGTAGTTCTGCTATTAAATTTTAACTATGGAGCTAAAATTGCAATACACTAAGATGCAGGCAATTTTGTGCTCTGTAGCTGTGACTTAATAGTATTAATAAATCAGCAGCACTACAGAAAATCTGTGTGTAGCTCTTGCCTAATTGACAACTATGTTTTACCATTCCCTATGACACAGGATGTTTCATTACACAGTCTGATGGACACTGTCAGTGTGGGACACAACCCAGGAGGAAAAGATGCTTCAGAATTGTTGTTTCATGGGTAATACAAGTATTCATTGAGCAGGCCTGGGCTGCTTTTCAAGGAGAAAGACAGAGAAAGAGCAACAGAAAGGAAGAGGCAAAGCACAAGAGTTATGTGTAGTATGTGCAGTTATCTATAGTAAAAAAAAAAGCCATAAGAACAAAAACAACCTATCCAAAGTAATATAAAAAAAATTGATATAAGAATATATATATATATATACACACAATACACAAACAATTCACAGCTAAAAAGGTGACATGCTATGGAACACAGAACTATCAACCAGGAACGCACATGCTAATTAGTAATAAGACATAAGGATGCCATATGTAAACTCACAATAATTACAAGATAAGCATACAGACACGGAGATAGCACTGAGCAGCCCCAACATACGTTTCCTCCAACACCTGGCTTGATCAAGGGGGAATAAGACCCAACCCAAAGCTCCCTTATAAATCTCACATGGCCAATAAAATTACAAAACGTACTTTGAATTCATTACCTCATAATGCAAATAACCAATCCATGTCACCTCCAGAAACTCCGGGCAAGTCACATATAGTAGTTGTTTAATGGGCCCGAAGAATCAATTCTACTGGTGGACCCCTAGAATCAACTCCATTGGTAGACACAAAGAAACAACTGCACAGGTGGGCCCCAAGAGTCATCTCCACTTGTGGACCCCAAGAATTAACATCCTTGATGGGTCCCATTAACCCCAGTCTGACACTGCTATTGTACACTTGTCTCTGACTGAAATAGTGAGGTGTACCTGTCCCAGACAATGTGACTTCAGTGTTCCACTTTAATTTTCCTTTTTATGCTGACGTGTGATATACATATTTAAATTTATTATTGTTTTACTGTTTTGGATACTGTTGTCCTATTAAAGTAAAATTAAAAAAAAAACTTAAACTCACCTCTCTGGTTACCTCAGACGCAGTGCTGCGCTGTCCTCACTCTTCGCCACTCTTCTGTTTTCTTCTGCTCTTGATCTGAGCAAGATCACGGCATTGGATGGCATCACCTTTGAGAGCAGCTGCCATAGTGACTACCCATTCGGAACAAGAAAGACAACAGAAGACCAATGGAGAGTGAGGACTGGATCCGAGGTGAGAGGAGAGGTGAGAATAACTTTCTTTTTTATTTCAAAGGGGCAACAGTTACTAAAAAAATTAATTAATTAATAATCGGACAATCCCTTTAAGAGACTGGCGATGGATATGTCCAAACAAAGCAAAATTCTTCTTTAGTTCTTGATGATTACTATTACTGGCTCCAACCAAGTTAAAATTTTGGATTTTTACCCTTGCAGCCAAGGAACCTTACTAATGAAATTTAAGCTGCCACATTGCCCATAGATAAACTTAACCCTGTAACATCAGGTAAAAAACTGTTATTGGTCCACTCAAAGTGCTAAGTGATTTTGAGAACATGGGGGTCCTGGTCTCCATTTACAGAAGGGTAACCATATGTGCTGTTATTTTCCATAGGAATGTACAGGAGATTCGGAAATAGATGATTATGATTCATACTTTTCTTACCCATCCAATGGATTATGTAGATACTCGATGGCATATACTGACTCCAATAGGAAAATTAAAGAGAACCTGTGGCCATTTCCGATATGTCTATTTTAGTAAATATTTCTCTGTGAAATAATAATCCTGAAGAATTACAGAATTGTATCACTGAATCTGTCAGCTGGGCGTTACCAATTGGGGGGTGTCTCTGCATAGTCTGAAATTGTCCAATTATTGTCGACAGACTGTGCAGGGACACTTTCATAACTAAAATAATAACACCCATCTGTTCAGTAACACATTTCTAGAAGGAATAACAGAGGAACAGCACAACACAGAGATATATGAGAAGAGGCTCCAGAATTGGTATTTCACAGGGAACACAAGGATTTACTAAAACTGAACTGTCAGAAGATGAGTCCCCTTTAAGGCACTTCTCACCAAACAGCAGTGAAAATGATCGTCTGGGAGACAACTTACAATCCTAGATTAAGGATCTAAGAGAGGTTAGATGAAATGAAAACGAACAAAAAAACTTAAAACATAGGACAAAAAAATGTAGCTTTGAGACCCTTTCTAAACCTTTATATAGATGGACATTTAGAATGTTTCTCAAAGGGACGTTCCTGGAGTTCCAAAAGCTCATTTATCCAATGGGACATGATGAAAAATAGAAGAAAAGAAGCAAACTTACCTCTTGGGTGCTCCCATTTCGTCCCGATGAACGGTCACTGCAACAGCGGAGATGAATGGGACAGGGCGGCCACTCCAGGTGGTAGCATCCAGGAGGTAAGCATGCTTCTTTTCCTCATGCCCCATTGGACAAACGAGCTTTGGGAACTCAAGGAACCCCAGGAACACCCTTTTAAGATTTAGCCTGATCAATCTTCGCTAAGTATCCAACCAGATCCAACATCTTTATCACCTTTTCAGCTTTATTTTACTTTTGTGCAGTGTATTAAAAGACTCTGTTAGGGTAAGTTCACACGGCTTATTTGGACGCTGTTTTCGAAGCTCCCAAAAAAGCATCAAAACCTCACCTGTAACACGCTTCTTCAGAAAAGGTTTTGGACGAGGTTCTGGATGAGGTTTTGGATGAGGTTCTCACCCATACAAATTAATAGCCAGGTCAAAAAATGTGCCGAAAAACGCATAAAAAAACGCGCCGAGAAATGTGCCTAAAACACGCTTCAAGAATTGACATGACACTTCTATTTCAGGGCCTCCAAAGAAGCGTTTAAAAACCTTGTCGTGTGAGAACTACAATGCTGTTTTACATAGGAGTCAATGAAATGGGGGCATTTTGGATGCTGTTTTGGAAACGCTCAGAAAGTCACGTCCAAAACAGCGTCCAAATAAGCCATGTGAACATAGCCTTACGTGGACAGTGTCAACAAGCTGATGTTGACAAAACTGTTAATTCTAATGATTTGTCTCAGTTAAAGGGTTTATCCCATGAATCAAGTTCACTTTCAAAGATATATAAAGCTTTTAATTGCTATTTTTAACAGTTTTGCAATGTTTCCACCCAAAATTTTTATCTATTTTTTCTGTATCACCCTCAATACCAATGCTATCTGTGGTGTTGTGGGCTGGGTAGTATCCCATATTCTTCATATCACCTCTAGTCAGTCTCCTTTCACCTCTGGCAGCCATACAGACTCCAGATATTCACATAATAATTATACCATGCACTCTGCAGCAGTGAAGAGAAACAGTACTTGCTTGCTCCCAGGATAGTCCTCACTACTAGTCTTCAGTGGACAGAGGATCACAACTCCCAAGATATACAGAGTAAGCATTAAAAAGTGTTTCCGGTTACACCCCCAGTGTCTTTGCCCAATACCTTGTGAATGTTCACTGCAAGTTTTATTTAACCAAACAACACCCAATCACATTATTATGACCAGCAGCTAATCTGCAGAGCTATTGCTGTGTGTGACATGTACAGCAACTACATGTACTGGGAATAATTTTGTAAGGTCCTGGTCGGTTGTCACAGGTATCTGGAGTCATGCTTACTGAATCCTAAAAAGGTTGGGCCCATAGATGCTCAAATGGGTTTAAGTAAGGGGACTTATGGAGCCAAGGTAATACTTGGAAGTCTTGGTCTTCCAACCAATGACAGACATTTCAAGTCGTATGACATGTCACATTGTCTTGTAGGAAGTTCCCATCCACCCCAGCAAAGACAATCAGCATGTATGGGTATATAAGTTGTCCAAGGATGGATTCATACCCAATTCATTTGCTAGTGTCTCCCACATGGATAAGTGACCCAGAAAATTCCAAGAAAACATTCCCTAGACAAGAACGCTGCCACCATCAGCTTGTGCTCTTCCAGCAATGGTTGCAGGGTGTTTGTTCTCTGATGTTTCACACCTGACACGCCAATGTTTGTTCATTCATTGATGTAGAAAATGTGACTATTAAGAGAAGGCAGCACATTGCCAATCAGTGGTGGTCCTATTTCGATACTGCCATGAAAACTGAAGTCTTTTCAACCGATTCAACTTTGTTAGCGGAGGTGCAGTGACCATTCATCTGCTGCAGAGCCCACTACATGGTGGGGCACACTAAACTGTTGTTTGAGATACACGTCTGATAGCCCCCTGGTGTATTTTGGTGGTGAGTGGCTCCACTGTAGAGTGTTGGTCACTCTCATTCACCTTTGTAATCGACAATCACATCGATTGTACACAGTGCTCCACAGTTTCCACATTGCTTATTCTCAATAGCACCAATTATCCACTTACGATACACTCTCACCACAGCAGTAAATGAACAGTTCACAAACTGCGCAATTTCAGAAATACTGCCAATGTTGGCCCGAAAGGCAATAATCATCCCTTTTAAAACCATTTTACCCAGGTCAGCAGCATGGGATATGTGTGCAGACACCCTCTCACATACGTTATACACCCACCAAACCAGCTCACAACATGTGACTTAATTTATGAGCTACGTGCTGCCAACATGGAACATAGGAAGTGGTCATAATAATGTGACTCGGCTGTGTCTGTTTAGCGGACTGATCGGAAGCTCACCTGCTAAACAAGCATGCTTCATTCATGTATATTGTTTAAAAAAAAAAAAGAAAAGCTATTAATGCAGTAAAAACAAAGGGCAACATATATGAACGGGGCTGTGCTAGAAGCCTGGCATCTTTTCAGCCCGAGATCTAGCGCAGCCCGTTTGCTATAGTTTAAAATCGCCCCTACGTCAATTTCAGGCACATTACAGAGCGCCCACAGCACTTTGTAATGCGCCTGATTTTGGGGGGCGTGCGGGAGGCAGGGCGCACTAGAACCATATGAAGCTATAGATTTATAGCTTCGGTACGGCAATTCCAGGTGTATTACTGCTGGAACAGGTAAACCACTTTCAAGGTGGTTTACCTGAGCCAGAATTGACGTTTATGCACTAGAATGTGCCTGATTTATTACTTGCTGTAGAGCGGATTCATAAATCAGGTGCATTCTACACTAATATAATACGCATAAAAATTGGCGCCTTAACGCCAAAAATCACACATGTTGCCCAAAGTATCAATTAAATTCTTTATTAAAGGGGTTTTGCCAGGACGTGCCTTATCTGCTAAGAAGCAAATGTAAACAAGCCCCGCTGAGCTGAGAGAGACTGCCAGAGCACAGAGCCATGCATAAGGGATCGTGTGAAATGCTCACTCAAATAATCAAACTACAACTAGTGGATTCTGTATACAAACGACAACAGCTTTCTCCACAGCAGCTTGAAAGCTTCTTCATGTTCTCTTTCATCAGATAAAGCAGGGATCTACTCAGATAATCACACTACAACTAGTGGATTCTGTATACAAAACAACAACATATTTCTACCCGGTGCCTTGAAAGCTTCTTCAGCTCAGTCACATCAGATAAGAAGCTTTCTCTGCGCAAGCCCGGCCAGCAGCTCTTCTCAGGTCGTATCTAATAGAAGCTTTTAAGTAACTAAGGGCAGGTAAGGCAGCCTGTAGCTCTCTCAGGCTGCAATTTTTGTAATCACATATATTTAGAAAAGTGATTAAATACCCATTTTTGTGGATCCCACGTCAAAATTACATCGTGGCAAAACCCCGTTAACCACTAGCCTGCATGCTAATGGTTTCCAGGTTTTTTCTGCACTGCAAAAAGTGCAAATAAGTATTAAACATCTAATATAATTTATCTCTTATTTTACCAGATAGCCAGTCTGGAACTTAACTTTACAGTTTCTGCAAGTGTAAACAATTCTCTGTCCGATGTCTGTTTGCAGCACATGAACCGAATACAGAACTATATCTGAGGATGGAAACACGCAACGTTCTGGCTGAATGCGGCCACAACCACTCCCCATGTAGCTGCCAGTAGCTGTCCCAGTGTATGTAAGACCCTACAAACTCCTGCACCCATTGGCAGTCACATGGGGGTGTGGACATGGCGGCATGAGGCTGAACCATCATGTGTTTGGATCCTTAAAGGGAATGTGTCATCAAAAAATGACTTATTGTTTAACTCACATTTTTATGTTAAACACATTTTGTAGGAATTTTTGGTTATGTTTTTTTTTAATTTTCCATATCACTTTCAGTATTTTTTTAATAATTATTAAGTCCTGCAGTTTTAACTTTGGCCACTAGGCCTAATAATCGTCTGACACTTCCTTCTCTGTTCAGAGAGCTTTTAAGCAGTGTGCTCATTATCAGTAAAAGCAGGGTCAGACTGAAAGGAGACACCATTGTGTACAGATAACACAGAATCCACCAGTCACAAGAGGAGATGTCACAGCTCCCCCTCTCCCCTCCCTTTACAGTGAAAACTCTTCTATAAAAGTCTATGGGACAGAATCTGTCTTAAGAATCCTATGTGCATGAAGCTGCTGTAAATTATCTCTCTGACTGCTGTTAAAGCAGTGCAAGCAAGAATATCTTCCCCACAATCGTATATAGACAGCCGAATAGAGAAATCTACAATCAGGAAATAAAAACGACTGAGAGGAAAAGCATATGGATCAGGGGCTTGATATAATAAGTAAAAAAAAAAAATTGGCGACACATTCTCTTTAAGTTTGGAGGACAAAAAAAAAAAATAACAGGGCTGCAGTCACATTTAGCCTAAATGTCATGCAGGACTGTTCACAGCAGTGCAGTGGACCCTGACTAAATACAAGACATCAAACTAGGCCAAGTCTCAAGCCATCCCAAAACATGACACCACATGAGGCAATTCCTCTAACCACCCCAAGCACACCCTTATCAACATGCCTCTTATGTTGGGACACCCCGCTGATGTCTTGTAAGTAGCCTACAAGACTAATTGGCATGGCAGGGAGCTGACGTCCTAAGAACACACAAACAGATAAAAGGGCGTTCCCATGAAGCAAAGTTTAGTGGCACGGTCATCTCTCAGCTTGTTGCAAGAGAACGATTGTGCAAGAGAATGACGGGGGCGGTGCTTGCAGCCATTCTCCTCATTACTTCTATAGGAGTTCCAAGTATAATGGATGAGAAGATAAGGAGGATGGCCGTAAGCGCCGCCCTCATCGTTCTCATGCACGTTCGGATTGCAGCTAACTGAGAGATGATGATGCCACAAGACTTTGGTTCATGGGAACATCCCTTTATCTCCTTAACGACCGCCCACCGACTTTTGGCGTCGGGCACTTCAGGTCGTTTGTCTACAGCGACGTCTTTCGACGTCGCTGCAGACAATGGAGTTTGCCCCGCCCGGCGCCGCAGCTGCGCAGAGATCAGGTCTGTACTACACAGCCCTGATCCCAGCGCAGCTCCTGCGAGCACCGGGGTGCGGGGGAACCTCTGCGCCCCGGTGCTTTACCCCTTTGAGTGCCGCAGATCGTCACCGCAGAGCAATCAATCACCCTGCTCTGTTGGGTGATCGGAAAAACCCGTTGACCCAACAGAGCCCGGGGAACAGCTGCACAGTCAGCCTTGGGTACCTAGAGTGGCCCCAGAGCTGTCTGTGTAACAAGCCAGTGACCAGGACAGACTATGTGCTGTCCTGATCACTGCCTGTGTCAGACTGACACAGATTATAATGTATTAGCATATATGAATATGCTAATACATTAATAAGTGTAAAAAAAAAAAAAAAAAGTAACACAGTTCTCCCTTCATGGGATTTAAAAAAAAAAGAATAAAAAAATAAATAAAATAAAGATAAATATTTAATGAAAAATATTTGTGCATACATTACACACACAAATAAACGTACACATATTAGGTATCCACACGACTGTAATAACCTGTAGAATTAATCTAACAAGTTATTAAGTGTGAAATGTGAATGTCGTAAAAAAATGTAAAAAAAACAAAACAAATTTTTTAAAAAAATTTTAAACAAATTCTGCAATTATTTATCAGTGAACTTAAACTATTCCCCCATAAAGTACAACTTGTCTCAAATAAAACGAGGCCTCATCCAACTGCATCATTGAAAAAATAAAAAAGTTACAACTGTTAAAACGCAATGAGGCAAAAACGAAAAAAATGTTCTGGTCATTAACTACTTTTCAGGCCTGGGGTTTAAGGGGTTAAGTAAGCAGTGCGATCCACGGCATATGACCAGGATTCCTGGGACATACATCCACCAACTTGGGCCCCTTTGCTTGTGCATATGATGCCTATAGTTACACCCCGAAATTGGTTCACTGAAGAGGGATCCGCATCCTGAAAAGTTACCTAAGGTCGTTTTTTTTTCTAGTTTTTTCTAGTTACTTAAAGTGTCTCCTATGCTGTATTTTTATCCATTAGTACATATAAGGACAGGCCTTTTATAGCAAATATAAAACTGGGCTGCTTGACACCACCACAGTCCCAACCACCTGATCTGAGTTTACTTTTCCCCAAACTCATGACTCCAAGATTCTTTCCACTTGTTTGTTTTCTAACTTTGCAGCCCATATGATCACACATCTGTGCAAGTCCCTACAAGCCATTGCATGGGGAAGAAACCAACCTGGGTGAATGCTCTCTCAAAGGGCCCCATAGCAGCCACATGGGCTACTTCTAAGGTGCATATGCTCTTGTGCACTGAATACACAAAATACAATTTTTCATAGCAAACATAAAAATCGGTCCCAAAATATGTTATTTCCATGTCCATTTTGACAACTTCCTACATCCTAGATAACAAAAAACCTACACATATTAGGTATCTATACGACTGAAATAACTTGTTGAATTAATCTAACAGGTTATTTAGTGTGATACGTGAATGGTGTAAAAGAAAATACAGAAAAACACATTTTTATGTTCACGCTGCAAAAAAAAAAAAAATTCTGCAGTAATTTATATGGAAACTTAAACTATGCCCCAAAAAATACAGTTTCTCCTGTATAAAACAAGTCCTCACACAACTGCATCACTGAAAAAATGAAGTTATGACTGTTGAAACGCAGGGAGGCAAAAACTGAGGAAATTCAGCCTGGTGCTTAAGGGGTTAAAATACAGAGGAACTTGGGTACTAATTAATATCCATGAATTTTCGACATAGTAATAGATTGTCTTCATTAACGGAGGGTTCACTTGACCATGGCGCGTTCAGTTTTATCCAGCAGTTTACAGTAGTGATGTGTTACTAAGTTAATCCTTTCTATTCCTGTCCAGGGCTTCCACTCAGCTATGCCCATGGCCTCCCTGGTGACCCACATTATCCGGCAGTCATCCTCCTCATACACAGCTTGCTGTGTCAAATGAAATGGTTTGTTTGTGATCAGCTAAATCTCCACTCCATTTGATTAGATTTATTGCAGGGAGCTTCTCTACCAGAATCGGTCACATGTAGACATGGTGATCAGCCCAAGGCCACGTGTCTACTCGTTGTTGATAAAATGCTTATTAGCCATTTCTTATTACCTTTTACTAGGTTATTAAGACGTTCTGTTTTAATGAGAACCCGACATCTCTCCTGACATGTCTGTTTTAGGAAATACTTGTATTCCCCATATAATAACAATCCTGCAGGAGCTTAGCTGTGGCCACATACACACACATATAAAAAAATCAGCCATTGTTGGTTAATGGATAATGGCCTGTTAACTAACCCTCCTTACCCCTAGGTCCTGTTCAGCTCTCGGTGCTGCTGCCCAATATTCTGATAATAAATGGTGTCAGGACCCAATGCAGTGGTGCCAGCCTGAATAAGAGCCAGAAGCTAATAGGGCAAAGCATATACTCTAATCTGGGTTTTGTATACTTTTTTTTTTTGTCTGATCTGGGGTCATAATTAAGTTAGGGGGTCTGTGGTCTGAACTAGAAGTCTGATCTGGGGGCTGATATTACAGTGGTGCCTGGAAATTTTTGAACCTTTCAGCATTGTAGGTATTTCTGCATATATCTGACCTTGCATTTTATAGAAGTTCTAAAAGTAGATGAGGTGGGTTCCTATCTACAATTGCCTCTCCTGGAACCAAAGCTGCCATTGCATTCAGGCCAAGAAGGGATTGAGCGCAGCCCCTTCTCCGTCGTGCATTTGCATCTGTCTTCATTTTAGCCATGCACTCCTGCCATCTGCATTAGGTCCTTTAATCAGTATTATGCCCTGAAGCAATGGCAGCTGTGGCTGCAGGAGAGGAAAATCTGTATTAGTATCCCATCTGATGAGGTTGCCTTGATATGGTAGGTTGACATGCACAATTTGATCAAAATGTGCACTAAAAACTTCCTTTTTACCCTTATAGAAAAGATAACAGTAATGCAGTTTAACATGCTTCATAAATTCAATGTTTACGTGGGTTTAGTGCCTGCTAGGTGATGCTGTTTCTCTGTTGTACATTTAGCTTAGATGAGACAACCCCTTTAACAGTCACAATCAGAGTTGTTCATCTAATGGACACTGTGATGCACATATCCATCCAGTTTTCATACATTTATGATTATTCTGATTTCCCTAATGCACAGGGTTAATGTGATGTCACAACAGTGGGATAATTCCCACAGTGGTGTCGCAGTACAGTCACAATCCACGGGTCTGCATCACAGCACAGGAATGATACAAATGGTGATGTCACATTACAGTCATAACACGCATCAGGATATAATAGCACAGGCAGAACACAAACACAAGAGGTCATGATGTGAGCTGGGATATCACAGCATCAGCAAACAAAGCATGGTGCTGTCACCATGCAGGTACAATGAACACATGATGTCACAGGCCAGTAATAACACAAGTAGTGATGTCCCTTTCCATAACCTCTAGTTATCACTAATTGCACCCTATGTCTGAGAGGAGATGGACCCCTATTAGTTGTGGGGACCCCTAGCAGCTGCAATACCTGCTACCCTGGTATTTACGCTTATGATGGATAAAAGACAGTAAGGCCATGTCTACACAGCGCAGGTTTACAGTTGGATTTTTAAGCAGATTCAGTATTTAAAATCCACAAAAAACCCCGACTGTAACCCAGTACCTATAGACCGCAATAGAAAATCCAACTGTAACCCAGTGCCCAAAAACCGCAATAGAAAATACGACTGTAACCCAGTGCCCATAGACCGCAATAGAAAATCCAACTGTAACCCAGTGCCCATAGACCGCAATAGAAAATCCGACTGTAACCCAGTGCCCATAGACCGCAATAGAAATTCCGAATGTAACCCAGTGCCCATAAACCGCAATAGAAATTCCAACTGTAACCCAGTGCCCATAAACCGCAATAGAAAATCCGACTGTAACCCAGTGCCCATCAACCGCAATAGAAATTCCGACTGTAACCCAGTGCCCATAAACCGCAATAGAAAATCCAACTGTAACCCAGTGCCCATAAACCGCAATAGAAATTCCGACTGTAACCCAGTGCCCATAGATCGCAATAGAAAATTCGACCGTAACCCAGTGCCCATAGACCGCAATAGAAAATCCGACTGTAACCCAGTGCCCATAAACCGCAATAGAAAATTCGACTGTAACCCAGTGCCCATAGACCGCAATAGAAAATCCAACTGTAACCCAGTGCCCATAGACCGCAATAGAAAATCCGACTGTAACCCAGTGCCCATAGACCGCAATAGAAATTCCGAATGTAACCCAGTGCCCCATATACCGCAATAGAATTCCGACTGTAACCCAGTGCCCATAGACCTCAATAGAACATCCGACTGTAACCCAGTGCCCCATAGATCGCAATAGAATATTCGAGCGTAACCCAGTGCCCATATACCGCAATAGAAATTCCGACTGTAACCCAGTGCCCATAAACCGCAATAGAAAATCCAACTGTAACCCAGTGCCCATAAACCGCAATAGAAATTCCGACTGTAACCCAGTGCCCATAGAACGCAATAGAAAATTCGACCGTAACCCAGTGCCCATAGACCGCAATAGAAAATCCGACTGTAACCCAGTGCCCATAAACCGCAATAGAAAATACGACTGTAACCCAGTGCCCATAGACAGCAATAGAAAATCCGACTGTAACCCTGTGCCCATAGACAGCAATAGAAAATCCGACTGTAACCCAGTGCCCATAGACAGCAATAGAAAATCCGAATGTAACCCTGTGCCCATAGACAGCAATAGAAAATCCGACTGTAACCCTGTGCCCATAAACCGCAATAGAAAATCCGACTGTAACCCAGTGCGCATAAACCGCAATAGAAATTCCGACTGTAACCCAGTGCCCATAGACCGCAATAGAAAATCCGACCGTAACCCAGTGCCCATAGACCGCAACAGAAAATCTGACTGTAACCCAGTTCCCATAAACCGCAATAGAAAATTCGACTGTAACCTAGTGCGCATAAACCGCAATAGAAATTCCGACTGTAACCCAGTGCCCATAGACCGCAATAGAAAATCCGACTATAACCCAGTGCCCATAGACCGCAATAGAAAATCCGACTGTAACCCAGTGCCCATAGACCGTAATAAAAAATGCGTGATGTAGTCTTCCCAGCATGGATGGAAGTCTTCACAAGACTTCCAGCTGCCATGTTAAGCAATCTGGACCCCGTGATTTCACCACGGGTGCCCCAATTGAAATGAGGAACGGTGCGCTCCACCATTTCTCCTTGATTTAGAAACTGCTGCCATCTTTTCCTCTGCGTCTAAGGCGTTAAACAGCGCGGGATGGGGCCGGCGCCCTCCCATGCTATAACTGACGAGTGTTAGCTACAATTAGCGAGAATTGCAATCCTGCTACACAGCCCCTAACCGGCACCTGGACATACCTATACGTCCAGGTGAGTTAAGGAGTCAATGTTGAAGGCACTTCTCAGGGAAGAGTCACTTTGGCTGTGTACAAGTATTGAGAAAAAGGGAAAAGCCCACTAAAAACTGTAGATTTCTACACACAGATCTTACATCCAGCATACAGTGTATTACTGGGAAAAGTCATTACACATGAGAAAAGTCTGAAACTAGAAGCAGACTGCAAACATAATATCAGGGGATCTAAAATGGATGAAGGAATGAAGGCTGCAGACTAGAACTTACGGAAACATTTTTATTTATGGTAACGTAACCATTAACATATGTTTTCCACCTTAATAATGTCCAAAGCCTTTAAGAAGGCATCGTAGGGTAAGAGTGACAAAGGAGCTAATAGAGGATTTGGTGATTTGGGAGGAGTTCTTATATGGTTTATATAACGTGGATCTCAAATTCTGCGGCATACATACTAACATTAGTAACATCACTTAATGTAATAACCCTGTGGTACCTATCAGCTGTTTGGAAAGCCCAAAAATTGTATAAACCTGGATAACCCTTGGAAGTTTGCATGTCTAATAACGTCTAATAACCTTGCACAGGTCTGTCCCTTTTTTAGTGACTCTAAACTAAAAGAACATAAGAAGAAATGAAAAAATGGCCATTATTTGACATTATTTCCTGTTTAGCAATGTAAACTACAATGTTTTCACCAGGAACCTGATTCCTTTTGGTTGAATGGAAACGTCTTATAGTTTCAGACAAGTTAGAAACAAAAATGACTGAAACGTGTAGTCGTACTATGTTGTTTCACAGAGCCACTTTTCTCAACACAATGATTAGCTTTCACAATGTTGGGAAAGATAAATGAAGACCATTACCAAATACTGTACATTACTGTGTTGATTTTGCTTTGTTCAGGAGATAAAGGAGATTTTATCTACTGCTAGTGTGCCATCTCTCTCCACCTCTCTCTGCTCTCTCTGTTGTTAGATTGCTCCACAAGTTGCCCTCTTACAATGATGAGTCACTTCCTGTTGAGTCTTATCTCTAGCACAGGAGCTTTTTTTTACCTAAGTTAACGACAAGTTTTAGTAATTTAGAGCTCTGTAGCCTTGTGCACTACAGATTATAAACTTAATGCACTCATGTCATTTGCAGCTCTATTGGTCTGAGGTCTGAATTCAAAGGATTTTCCTACCTCGCTCTTTGATGGCATACCAATGGGATATGCTATCAAGTTGTAATAGGTGTGGTTCCTACCTCTGCGATCTGCTCCTATCTCAGGAACCAGCCCCCAAAAGTCTCTGTATGTTTAATTTGTTCTAAGTGAGTCCTGGGTACAGGTGAAAGCTGTGTTTGGCTGTACTCAGAATTCCTATAAAACAGAAAGTAGAATCATGTGAAACCGTGACTGACTCTAGATTTCGGGCGGAGACCGTTACAGAGATATGTCATTCAAGTGCAATATGGGAACATCCCTTTAATTTTGGTGTCCGATCTAAGCAGCTTAAAGTAATATGGGGGGCTTTTGTGAGGTCTGAATTAATGTTGTGGTCTAAATAGATTTGGGGGGTAGTTTTGGTCTCTTCATTTTTATTTGGGGTCAGGTATAGCGGTACTATTTATGTGTTAAATATAGTATTGTTATTCATGTGTTACTGGAAACCCTAATTGTAATAGCAGTCTTGCCTCAGTAAATAGGAACCCATTTACCATTCCCCTAGTTAACAGAGTGTCTCCCTGTCCAGTCTGATACTGTAAGCACTGCTCAGACAGTATTAGACTGTTCAGAGATACACCTCATTCACAAAGTGAACCATAAAATCTAGCTGTCAAGTTATTCATATATTTCCAGGAGGAAAAGCAGAAGAATGCACAACACAGAGTTCTAAAAGAAGATGCCGCAGAACTATTTTCATGTGGAGTCTGAGCATTTACAGAGATGGACACGTCAGGATGATTGACAGGTCCTCTTAATTAAAGAACCATTATTAGCTTTGTCCTGGACTAACCAGGATTTGCGGCCTTCGCTGCACTTCTTAGTACAGGGGTTTGGATTCCAGGATAATCTGGTTATACAAAGTAAGAGACCAGCAAACAACAAGTTGTTATGTGCATGTGCGTGGGTGGTATATATTTCTATGGTCATTGCAGTAATCTTAAGGCTAGGATGGAAATAATTGCTGTAGGATTCAATATTAAAATTCTGCAATAACTTTTTCAATAGCAAATGCATAATAGAAGTGTTAAAAGGTGTTCCCATCTCACACATAGGATATTCCATCAATGCATGTTAGGAGCAAGTCCTACCTCTGGTTTCCACCCTTACTGCAGAAACGGGTCCCTGAAATTCTCCATTCAGATAGGAGAGTCAGTTACACTTGCACACAACTCTCCATTTTGTCCTACTACTGTCGAGCGGTATGTTCAGCTGTACTCAAAACTCTCATAGACCAGGATGGTGAGTTATGAGCAACCTAGTTTCTATTCTGATTGGAGACTTTTCCATGATAGGCTCAGATTGGCCTACAGGGAAACAGGGGAAACCCCAGGTGGACCTGTGAGCATGGCAGACCTGGAATTGCTTTTAAACTGCTTATACATTCTTGGAAGAGACAGAAAGACAGAGAGAAAGAGGCAAAAAACAAGCGGCAGCATATCGAGGCATGTAGAGTAGCTTAAGGATGGGCCAGCAGAATCAACTCTACCGCCCCAGAATCAACTCCATTGGTGGGCCCTTATAATCAAGATCACTGGTGAGCCCCAAGTACCCCAGTCCAACTCTGGGTGGGGGTCTCAAAAGTGGGACCCGCACCTATCATACATTGATGACAAATCCTGCTGTAATGCTCTCAATGTGTGAGAGGGGAGCACCACTTAAACTAGGATGTCAGCTTAGTCCCATTCATCTGAGATTAATAGCAGACCTACTCTTTACAAATTGCTTGGCTAGTCTGAGGTCTGTATAAATGTCGGCCTGATCTGGGGTCTGTATAAAGAAGATCTGGCCATAGAGGATGTATAAAGAAAGGAGTCTACTCCAGGGTCTGTGTGTGTTTAAGGTGTCCAGTCTATCAGTTTAGTGGATCTGGGGGTCTGAATTTATTTATGTTCTAAGGAGGTCTGTAATCATCTTCTGAGCTCCTCTCACTGGTGATATTTTGTTTGCTTCCAGTCGTCCTGGTGAAGGTGTGTATCAAGGGCACTACAATAATTAGAATAAAACCCTGTACATTTAGCTGAAGGGTTTTCTTAAATTACAGCTATCCAATCAGCAGGTCTGAGGGCAGTGCTGGGTTACACTGTGGCCAATAAGTGAATGCTGAGCTGTGCTTGTTGTGGACTGGCTTTTGGAGCTGTGCAGTATGCAGGTTGTCCGCTATTTGTGCCTTGTGTGCCTTGTTTCTGTACACAGATTATTTGATGGAGTTTGACTACAAGGATTGAACCAAGTTCCCATCTGTTTTCTTATATGATGGAAAAGCCCAAGGTAGGATGTGACACAGTACAGAGGTGGGAAAGGGATAGAGAGATAGGGTGGAGTTTGCAACAGTCTGATGCATGGTGGAAAACTCTATGACCCGTCATTATGTTATGCAATATTAACTTCAACTACCTTATTATCCTGATGAGGACATTATGAATAATGATAAGTGAAGAAGCACTCTATACCCCACCATTCTGATTACTAGTACTTTGTAATAGATTGTTAGCATGATCTCCTTGGCAGCGTGCCATAAATGATTCAGTGAGTCTGGGGCAATGTAGTAAGATAGGATTTTAGTCTGGTAAAGGATATTAACATAAGGGGTCTGAATGTGTGCAGTTAGACTCTTACATATAGGAGCCGCCCTCGAAAACGTCATTCCCATTTTCGGCACAGTCTGCTGTTCAAGTATTACTTATCACTTTGTCAGAGGTTGACATCCCTTAAAGCATATCACAGACATAATAGTAAAAAAGCACAGCACACCACCTCTATACCTGCAGATTGCACGGATCCATGTGGTAGGCAACCGGAGAGATCATCAAGCAAGTGAAAAACACAATCCAGAAATCCTTTAAACATCAGTCTTCCTTTATTACAAAAGCCATTAAAAACGTGGCGTATAGGGACAGATGATGAACTGCTGACGCGTTTGGAGCATGAGGCTCTTAGTCATAGTGTGCCATTTCAATTTTATGCATACAAATATATACTACTCCTCCCACTGTCGGCAATCAGAGGTTTCTTCATCTCTGCCAGTCCAAAAGCAGTGCATAGAATGGCAAATACACCACTGCTAGAGCAGTCCGTCTCCAGGCAACACCTGATGCTTCAACAACGACCTCTATATACACCTTTCTGCACTTTTGGCGGCCATCCAATCAGTGGAGAGCACAGAGAAGTGTCAAAAACGTCATCGCAGAGGTGTAGGACTCTCATTGGCTGCCAAAATCACATGACCATGTTATGTAGATTTCACTGTATTGCGCGCTGAACACCATTTTTAGCTCACTCTCTGTACTGTACAGGCTGCTCTTAGTAAGTTAGATAGCATTTTCCTCTCTATAGACATCAATAGTTAGGGAGTTTGGTATTGCTGGCTGCATCTTTCCCACACCCAGAAGCTGTGACATTTGCAGACTCACATAACGCCTAACTCTCATATACATGGATTTATATTATACAGAGTGCTTGGATTTACTAAATCATACTCTAAATCATAGTTCTGTTTTTGTAGTTTTGGGGGTTCAGTAATTGTATAACACACTGTCTCCAAATCTCCTATGTGTCAAAGGGGCTTTTGGGCTCCCTCAGGAGGCAGGGCCCCATAGCAGCTGCTACCGCTGCACCTCCTTTAGCTACACCCCTGCTTGCAAGCTGTCCTCATCTTTTCAGTTAGCCATTGAAAGAAATGAAGTATTTTAGCCTCTTAATTTTTTTCTGTCACTCTTAGAGCCAAATTTTCCAAGTTGTTCCACGTATCCAGTTTACTGTTATGGATGGTAATTACAGCTTCTCCTCACCTGTATAGGTATAAAAATTAACCAGAACATCTTCTCACATAGACTTTAATGGGGTTGGATGTTCGAATAGAATTTTTAACCGAACTCACAAAAGTTTGAGGTTCTAATCGAACTAGAACTTTTTACTGTTTGCTCAACACTACAATTACAATGTTTAAAAAAATTACAATTTATTATATGAAAACTCAACAAAAATGAACATATGAACAAGTTATAGTGACTAGGATTCTGGAGGAGGGTCGCTGATCCAGGGATTATTCCGATTGCCAGATTGGAGACGGGAAGGAATTTTTTCCCTAGTATAAGGACAATTGGCTTCTACCTCATTCGGGGTTTTTGCCTTCCTCTGGATCAACACTTTAGCAAAATAGGCTGAACTGGATGCACGTCTTGTCTTTTTTTGGCCTTACAAATGATGTAACTTTGTATTTGTGTCACTGTCTGATCTACTGAAATATCATCTTATTCAAGTAGTATAGTGAACCACTAGGGGGGAAAAAAACAATGTAGGAATTGTATTTCACCGTGCCGCTCAAGAAAAAAGGAATACAAAGAGATCAAACAGCTCTGTTTACAGGAGAATTAGTCTCAGAATTTATGAAAGCAAGACCAAAATTTGTTTAACAAATAAAGGGTTTGATTTTTTTAAAGTAATAGAACATAAAAGGTATATACATTTGTTATCATTGGATTTGTACTGACACAAAATAAAGTTACAGGGATATTAAGAAAAAGCTCACACATACTGTACCTCCTGGACAGGGGTGTAACGAGAGAAGCCTGGGCCACATAGCAAACTTTTGGATGCCCCCTCCCCCCTCCCCGACCACGAGCATTTATTGGGACCTCTAAAGTCATGCAGTTACTAGATAATACAAGGAGTGATTACCTCACCATACATATCACCATCATACTGCTACTAAACAAATGCCCTACAGACTGTATATTACCTTCATACAGTGACCATATAGTGGTAGATATGTGTACACAGGCTCGGCAGACATATAAGTGATTACAGTGCAGTTACATCTTGTGAGTCATTGACTTTCCCTTTTGTTCTGCATCTGGTCCAGACCGCCATGATGAAGTCTCCCGACCACCACTTGTCCCTGCAGATTTGGACACCCATATATTACTGCCCCCCACCTCTGTACAAACTTCCCATGGGTGGGAGAGTAGGTACAGGCCATAGCTTAAAGGTCCAGTCTCCTAAAGGGGAGGGGAGGAACAGAGGAATCCCCCTCCCCCCCTCCCGGAGTTTGTGTTACAGCTATGGCCTGTACCCCACCGAATCATATAAGCAGGTAGACCATCATTAGATAGGTCGGTAGGCCCTAGGTAGGTAGGTTAGTAGGCTTAAGGTAGGTAGGCTGTAAATAGGCCCCAGGTAGATAGGTAAATGCTAGGTAGGTCGGCAGTAGTTATGCAGGTCTCAATTAGGTAGGTAGGCTACAAGTAGGTAGATTGGCACTAGGTAGGCAGTACTTCGGCCCCAGGTAGGTAGGTATGCAGTAGATGGACCCCATGTAGCTAGTCTATAGGTGGGGCCCAAATAGGTCGACAGGTAGGTAAATAGGCTATTGGGGGCCCCAAATAGGCAGACAGGCATGTAGGGTTTAGGTAGCTATAGGGGCCATATAGGTAAGTAGGCAGGGTTTAGGTAGCTATAGGGGCCCCATATAAGTAGACAGGTAGGCTTCAGGGGGTATACAGGCAGGCAAGCTTTAGGGGAGCTATAGTGGCTATATAGGCAAGCTTTATGGGGAGGCTATATAGGCAGGCTTACGGGGGTATAAAGGCAGGCTTAGGGGGTATACAGGCAGGCTTAGGGAGGCAATATAGGCAGGCTTATGTGGGTATATAGGCAGGCTTAGGGGGGTATATAGGCAGGCATAGGGGGTATATAGCCAGGCTTAGGGGTATATAGGCAGGCTTAGGGCTTATACAGGCAGGCTTAGGAGGTATACAGGCAGGCTTTCGGGGTATATAGGCAGACTTAGGGGGTATACAGGCAGGCTTAGGGAGGTATATAGCCAGGCTTAGGGGTATATAGGCAGGCTTAGGGCGTATACAGGTAGGCTTAGGAGGTATACAGGCAGGCTTTCGGGGTATATAGGCAGACTTAGGGGGTATACAGGCAGGCTTAGGAGGTATACAGGCAGGCTTAGGGGGTATATAGGCAGGCTTAGGAGGTATACAGGCAGGCTTAGGGGGTATATAGGCAGGCTTAGGGGGTATACAGGCAGGCTTAGAAGGTATATAGGCAGGCTTAGGAGGTATACAGGCAGGCATAGTGGGTATATAGGCAGGCTTACGAGGTATATAGGCAGGCTTAGGAGGTATACAGGCAGGTAAAATAAGAAATAGGTTACTTACCTCTCTCCACGCTCCTCCGGCCTGAGGCGTGTCTGTGCTCAGCTCGGGATGCCCTTTTTCCGTCCCAGCTACCGGTGCATTCATCCAGGAAGTTGACCGTGAATGTTCATCGTTCGAGTGAAAGATGCAGACGATCAAAGGCCACAAAAATCACGTGCACGTGACCCCTGACTGCAGCCGTCATATCAATGAAGACCATTCACAGCTACAGTGGGGATTACCGGGACGGCCACCAGGACTGAATGGAAGGGTCTGGGAGGTCAGTATGAGTTTTATCTTCTATTTTTACTCGTACTCCGAAGGACCAACAGGCATTGTTAAATCCCGGAACATCCCTTTAACATGTCATTTCTACCTCACGGTGAACTCCATAAATGTATTGTTTTCCAACATATTAAATGGCAAAATTACTGAAACTGTTAAAAAATACAATCTTATGATAATAAGCTCTAATACGACTATATCAACAGAAAATAAAAATGTTGTGGCTCTTGAAGAACAGGGACAAAAAACTTAAAAAAAAGTAACAGAAATTGCTGCATTGAGTTAAGATGGAAAAGTACAGAGTACTGTGTAAGTAATTTGAATAATCTCATTACCTTAGCATTTTCAATATACTTGCTTGGAGCCAGTGCATTAAAGCATTCTTTTTATCTTTCAAAGGCTAAATACTTGTCCTGATCATCTTAAGCTGACACTGTGTGCACTGCACAATAAAGCAGTCTGGACTGTATGGTTTATGATTGTGACCAATTCCTGTAGATCTGGTTGTTTGATGTTCTAATGACCAGCTGTTACTTTCAGGGGAATTTGCTGTAAGCTAAATATTTCTAATGATTAGCCAGCTATGTAATGCATGATACAAAGATGTCCAGAGCAGAATCTGCTCTTTTCAACATAAGGACAATGCTGGGCACATCAGATGTTGCACCTCAAGGGACCTATATTTGGGACTTGTCCAGGGGCCCTCTGCTGTTTGATAAAACGCACTTTATTTACAAATTTTAAAAATAGAAACTTCATTGAACTCGTTATGTGTATTGTCATTTTTAATTGAATGTAACAATTTTGTTAAAATCAAACACACACTTATGTTTTTTTTCTTACAGTTCATATATATATATATATTTTATATATATATATATATAATATATATATATATATATATATATATATATATATATATATAATAATTATACACACATGGTCAAAATTGTTGGTACCCTTATGTTCAAAAAAGAAAAATCCACGATGGTCACTAAAATAACTTGAAGCTGACAAAAGTAATAATACATTTATATTTACTGAAAATCAAATAATGAAATCATATATTGCATTTGAACTGTGGTCCAGCCGAAAAAAAATTTAGAAAGCAAAATTATGAAATTGGTCTGGACAAAAATGATGGTAACCCTAGAAAAGATTGAAAATAATTTGACCACAGGAACATGTTAAACTAAGGCGAGTCCTGTAATTAGCATCACACACATCTTCAAACGTCTTTTTAACGGTTGAAAAGTAGTCATTGTGCTGTTTGATATTATGGTGTATATCGCACTGAACATGACCCAAAGGAAGTCGAGGAAAAAGTTGTCTCAAGAGATTAGAAAGAAAATTATAGAAAAACATTTTAAAGGTAAAGGCTATAACACCATCTCTAAACAGATTGATGCTCCTTTTACTACAGTTGCACATAATATTCAGAAGTTTAAGGTCTATGGGACTGTATCCAACCTCCCTGGCTGCAAGAGGAAAATTGATGGCAAATCGAAGAGACAGATAATATGAATGATAACCAAAGAGTGCAGAACAACTTCCAAAGAGATTAGAGGTAAACTCCAAGGTCAAGATACATCAGTGTCAGATCACACCATATGTCGCTGTTTTTACTAAAGCGGACTTAAAGGGGTTGTTCCACTTTACACTATGATGGCATATCTCTAAGATACCTCCACCACTGCACTTATCTCCAAAACAAGTCCCGCAACCTCTGGTCGGGACTCTCCCATAGACATGAATGGAAATTCTGAGTATTGTAGGTGCTCAGCTGTAATAGGAACTTTCATTCATTTCAATGAGAGAGTTAATGAAAGGGTCCCATGCAGAACAGAGAGGTTTTGGAGCTCATTTTGGAGATAGGTGT
This sequence comes from Phyllomedusa bahiana, assembly GCA_025379985.1. NCBI lineage: Eukaryota > Metazoa > Chordata > Amphibia > Anura > Hylidae > Phyllomedusa > Phyllomedusa bahiana. The sequence continues at coordinate 33,753 of JAODAL010035977.1, forward strand.
GGGTCCCAGATGTGGAAACCAGACTCAGGGGTGTTGTTAGGGTCCTAAAACATCTGGGGCCCGGACTCTCTGTGTTACGTTTTGCTTAATAGGGATGGGTTCACACATTTTTTTTTTTCATGCCAAATCGTCAACTGTGACATGTATTTTTACAAAATAAATGTCACAAAATGTATGTTCCTGTCACTGATTTTTGCGTGTATTCCACATAGATATTGTCCAACACCTCAGTAGTACACAATACAATGAAAAGCAACACTAATAAATTTACTTTTCAAAACCTCTCACCTAGGTATGCTAGTATAATACCCTTGAATAATAGTCATACAGTTACCAAATAATAAACCTATACATGGAGCAGCCATATACACCATATAGTGGGGGATACCAGTTGTACACAGGCTCTGCAGACTGTATATTACCTCCATACAGTGACCGCATAGTGGTAGACACCAGTGTACATAAGATCTCTAATAAAAGATGGTACAAAGTCTGACTTATTCCACAAACCTGTTCACACAAAGTCTGAATTGTTTTATAAACACACACACACAAGCTGACTTAATGTATGTTCTTGGATTATCTCCTTTTGTACTTAAAGCTGTGATTATACAAGTTGATCTATTTCACAAGCTTATCTTCATTCATTGTATGTTTTCTTGGCTTATTGTCACCTGTGTGGAGAGGTATTTTTGTGTATTTTATTTTAAACATTAGAGCTGGCCCTTCCATGGTAAAAAGTAAGGTAAACAAATAATACCTGTGCATTTTAAGCTGACACATAACATATATAAAGTATTGTAGCTGCGGGTGAAGCCAGAACCCTATACCCATGTAATGACAATTACATGGTGTTGTTATCCCATGGGTTCTCTGTCCTCACCAATCTGCTTCTCAGTGGTTGAATCATTCAGGATAGATGAAGCAAAAAGCCTTTGGTGATTTGCCATAAGTCAAACATTTGTAAATAACTATTCTTCACAAGTGTACACAATATCACACTATTTTCTGTAATCAATTTATGTAAATATTCTATCATATTTGATTTGTTATTGGACTATTGTAAATAAAATTGTGTTATATCCTTATTGACTGTTCCTCTTTGAAGCTGTATCCAGAACCTGTATTCATAAGACTTGGCAAAACATCTGCAGACATTTATTACTGCCATACAGTGATCAGATAGTGGTAGATACCAGTTGTTTGCAGGTGCTCTGTAGACATATATTACCACCATACAGTAGATTTAAATATATTATTACTTTTGTCAATTTCAAGTTATTTTAGTGATCACTGTGAGTGTTTCTTTTTTTTAATGGAAGGGTGCCAACAATTTTGTCCATGTGTGTACAGTTGAAACCAGAAGTTTACATACACTATGTAAAAATACACATATGTATGTTTTTGTCACTATCTGACATGAAATCAGAAAAACCCTATCCATTTTAGATCAATTAGGATAAGCAAAATTATTTATATTTGCCAAATGCCAGAAAAATGAGAGAGAGAATTTTTTAAGGCATTTTTATTACTTTGTGTAAAGTCAAAAGTTTACATACATTTCATTAGTATTTGGTAGCATTGCCTTTAAACTGCATGACTTGGCTCAAACGTTTTGGATATCCTTCCACAAGCTTCTCACAATAGTTGGTAGGAATTTTGGCCCATTCCCCCTGACAGAACTGGTGTAACTGAGCGATGTTTGTCGCAATTCATGCCACGGTCCCTGCCTGGGACTGTCAGCCTGTCCGTGCCTGCCTATGTCCCCGCTGCTTTATATTTACCCATCCCAGTTCCTGTCGCTGTTACTACGAGCATTTGTACATAGTACTCACCAACCCTCTCCGTTGCACCTGTCCAGTTTCCTGCTGTATTCCTGCCATTGCGCCTTTTCCGTTACCTGCTATATTCCTACCGATGCATCCATTTACTCCTGCTGTTCCTGTCACTGTACCTGTCTGCTATCACCTGGGACCTGTAGTCCTTCTAGAGTTTTTTACCCACTACCATTAGTCCTAGTTCCAGTGTCCCTGTCCTGCACCTCAGCTGTCACCGCGGGTAGCCATGTCAAGGGTAGCGACCTGGGGGTTCCCTACAGCAAAGTCCGTCCGGCCTTGCAGCGGGCTCCCTTACACTCTGCTCACTGGCGTGGTTCTCCATCCATACCATCTCGCCCACTGTGATTACAGTGGATCCACACCTGCTAACCGACGATCGATGGATCGTTACAATGTTTGTAGCTCCCCTTGCTCACCCCTGCCTTTTCAGCTTTGCCCATACATTTTCTATAGGATTGAGATCAGGGCTTCACTTCTTGGCCACTCCAAAACATTGACTTGGTTATACTTAAGCCACTCTGTAACCAGTTTGGCACAATGCTTTGGGTCATAGTCCATTTGGAAGTCCCATCTCCGCCCAAACTTTAACTTCCTGGTTGATGTCTTGAGATGTTGCTTCAGTATTGCCACATAATCTTCTTTCCTCATGATGCCATCTATTTTGTGAAGTGCACAGTACCTCCTGCAGCAAAGCAACCACGCAACATGATGCTGCCACCCCCGTGTTTCACAGATGGGATGGTGTTCTTAGGCTTCCAAGCTTCTCCCTTTTTCCTCCAAATGTAGCAATGGTCATTATGGCCAAACAGTTCAATTTTAGCTTCATCAGACCCCAGGACTTGTCTCCAAAAATATAGGTATTTGTTCCTGTGTGCATTTGCAAACATTGATCTGGCTTTTATATATTTCATTTGGAGTAATGACTTTTTCCTGGCAGAGTGGCCTTTCAGCCCATGTTGATACAGTACTTGTTTCACTGTGGATAATGACACAATCTTAGCAGCTTACGCCAGCATCTTCACAAGGTCTTTTGCTTTTGTTCTTGGGTTGATGTGCACATGTTGGACCAAAGCATGTTCATCTCTGAGACACAGTACCTCCTGAGCGGTCTCCTTCCTGAGCGGTATGATGGCTGGGCATTCCCATCTTGTTTGTACTTGCGTATAATTGTTTGTACAGATCAACGAGGCACCTTCAGGTATCTGGAAATTGCACCCAAAGAAGATCCAGACTTGCGCAAGTTCATAATTCTCTTTCTGATATCTTGGGTGATTACTTTAGACTTTCCCATGATGTTACACACATAAGCAGTGTGTTTCTGGTGTGTTTTAAAAATACATCCACAGGTGTGTCACTAAGTAATTCAGATGTTACCAACAAACCTATCATAAGCTTCTATAGACATGACATTATCATATGGGCTGTCCCAAATTGTTTAAAGGCATTGTAATCCTAGTGTATGTAAACTTTTGACTTTGCAGAAAGTAATAAAAATGCCTTAAAAATTCTCTCTCATTATTCTGGCATTTGGCAAATATAAATAATTTTGGTTCCTAATTGACCTAAAATGGGTAAGGTTTATTCTGATTTCATGTTAGATAGTGAGAAAAACATGCATATGTATCTTTATATATATAGTGTATGTAAACTTCTGATTTCAACTGTAGATATAAGCAAGAATGAAGCACAAGGTTGAAACGTGAAAGGCTATCCAGTGAACCAACAATAAAATAAATCCTCAAATTGGTTGCCTAAGTCTCTATGCATCTCCCTATGAATTTTTTTGTTGTTGCGCTAATTTGTGCATTTTTCATACTGTATGTAGCCTTCCTTCTCTGCTGCTGAGCAGCATTTCCTATTTGGAATCTGCTTTTCCTTGCCCTGCAAAACTGCAAGCCCCATGATCCTTTGCTGTCCTTTGTCTATCTTTCTGCTTCCTAACCTTACTCTCAGTGCATGCCCCCTGCTTCCTCCTTTATATTGAAAATGTTGGGAGTTTGGTCCAAAAAATTTGACTTTCAGACTGCTCTGAAAAAAAAGTCAAACCTTTTTTTGGTCACCTGATCTCCTGCGCTTGACAGACACAGCTGTTCCCTGTGTCTCATGATAAACAGGACTACTTTTGTAGGCACTTTCATTAAATTTTCTGTGAGCTTCCTGCAGTTCTACAGCAGCAGGAAGCTCACAGAAAATGTAATGAAAGTGCCAAAGGAAGTGCCTATCTTTGGGAGAGATATTATTTAGAAAAAAAGTTTCTCCCACTGGACAGCTCGATTAAGACAAATGGAAGCATACTACACTAAATTTTTGTAGCTTGTGGTGGATGCTCTTCTTAAAGTTGATATTCCAGTTATTTTTCTTAAAACATGCACATATGCGAGCAGATAACAATGTTATCCCAATCAGTTACAAGATAAAATACAATTACAAAAAAACCTGACCCTAGGTAACCTGCAGAGGTTAGGACTATGTGACAGCTACTTATATGGGATAACCAAGAAATGCTAGGTGTCTACTTGGCAATTAGTGGCAACTATATATTAGAATTGTGTATTACTTTATTACTATTATGTGATACGATTGTTAACTTTAGGGGATCATCATCATGTACAACACCATAGGGGACAGGTAGAGTCTGAGGTAAGATAGAGATTGCACCTATTTTATAGATGTAGGAGGACATCCTATATGTTGAATGAATTGACTTTCTTACACAGAACCTACTAATCAGATAAAATTGGAATAACTGCTCCACGCATGGATTGCTTGTCTTGCATACACAGAGTTAAATCTTAGTTTTCATCTCTCCAAGACTCCAACCAAGAAAGAAAATTAAATTGCAGATTACTCCACAGTGCCTTTAAGCTCGAAGTCGGAGAGAAGAATTGTAACATCCAAGAGCTCTGCCGGATTTAGCCGGATTTAAGAAAAGAAAAAAATCACAGAAATAATTATTTGGCATGAGTTTAGAGGCTTTTATTTTGTTATCCGTCTAAACATATCCAATGAGGATAAATGGAAAGCAATCTTTCGTATAATCAGAGAGGTGCATGAGGTGGAGGAATCCTCTGCTCACATCCCAAATGAGCTAAACACAGCACTAAATTACTAAACCCTACTGCCTAATTCTGGTTTTATTTTTATCTTCTGATCAAGCCCACATTATGGAGTAGTAATTCCATTCCATCTGCCTTTAATCTCTTCTCACCAGAAGTAGCCATCAAAAGGCAAAACTATGAGCCTGGTCATAAATATCCTTTCAATAATTTATCGGGGGAAATCAGTTCTTATTGAACAGTGGATATCGACATGTTTCTTGGATGTACTTTGGCCATAAAAAAATTGGATTAAATGAACGTGTCTTATGGATTCTTGTAGTATAGTTTTATCAAAATTAAGAGTTTTTTGCATAAAATCTGCAATTTTATTTTTGATTTGCTATGCTTTTCAATGCAGTCCTAACAAATAACAAGCAGAAGGAACATGATAGAAAAGTATACAAAAAATAATCTATTATGATTCACTTTTAAAAACTTAAGTTGTCTAGGTATAGACTGAATAAGTTCCTTGCAATGAATTGCATGTCCAAACTAAGATAAATTCTTTAATCAGTTGCTGCTCATTTGTTATGGTTATTTTATTTATTTCAGACTTTAGAACTACCCATAAGTTCTGTAGAAGATCCATGAGCAGTCTGTTACTTGGCCAGGATAGCACTTCAGCGCTATGATCCTCAAGGATACATGTCACTTACTCAGCTTTGTGACATGGGGAATGCATGAAGATAAAGATGAAGACACCTGTCTCGGTAATGCCTACTTCTACAGTATGTGCAGTTGATGGATCAGACATTGCTCTAGTATGACACATTCTTTCCTTATCTGTTTTCCAGGATGCCAGCTAACATATCACACTAGCTGTTTGGAACACTATTCACCGAAAATGATCAAAACATCAAGCAGAATCCTTGTAAGTAACCAAAACGATTAAAAAAATGTTTTAGAAAACAAATAATGTTTTATTAATTTAATCAATGAAAAAAATATTCCCCCCATTATAAATACAAGGGAAAACCCCCAAATTTTTGCCCCTTTCCCTAGTCTCCTATTACAAGTCTTTCAAACGTTTTTTTGTTAAGTTTTTGTTTTTCTTTGTTAAGTTGACAAACTTACTGCAACTTTTATTTTTTTGGCAGCCCCTGCAACTATTTCCTGGATGTTTTGTAGTGTTGTTCTTCAATATTGGGTCGATGTCAGACTTAACCGACATCCAAGACATTCAATTCAATTTTGGCAAAATCAACAAAAAGTGAAAAACCCTTATTGGGGTTGGGGTTTAAAGGAGTTAAGGCGTGGGTCACTTTGGCCCAAACTTTCCCCTTTAAACCCAAAAAACCGGGGAATCGTGTTGGCCCGGGTGAGGCGTTCTTAGGATCACAATGCCAAATTATAAAAAAATGAAAAAAACAATGGAAGTAACCAAAAAACCTAAAAACCCAATATAAAACTCCCAAAAGAAAAAATAAAAATACTTATATACAAAGCCTTTATTAATCTAAAATATATAATAAAAAAACATAGACCAAATACATTAGCCAAAAATGGTGGTCCAAAAAGATACTCCCCCACACTAGGGGGGTTACAAAGGGTGATAATCTATCAATAAATAATAATATATAGCAAAAATACACATAAGGATACAAAAATCATGTTAGTTAATTTTGTCACCCCTAGAAAAGAGGCATACCCACCCAGAGGAGGCACAGAAAGACCCAAACGCTTTTCCCCACACCTTGCTTCGTCAGGGGTAGACAAAACAAATCCACCCCCCTTAAAGTTATCCCGCCAAAAGAATAAAGGAATAGACAGCTAAAACCCAATATCCCTGTTCCCCGTGGTCCCCTACTAATTGCCCCTTTTTCCCGCCGATCCGTCAATGAGTCACGGGCCCCCGGCGAGGGCAGCAGCAGCCCGGGAAAAACAGACGTCATCGGGAGGAGACAAGGGATAGAGAAAATACGCCGGACAGCTTTGTTCTATCCCCGTCTCCTCCCGATGACGTCTGTGTTTCCGGGGTGGGGGGCTTTTGCGCGCACGTGGGCCCTGATCATGTACGGACTCGGGGAGAAATGGGACAAATTTTTCATGGGCCACAGGTAACAGGGATATTGGTTCAGCTGCTTTTTCTTTATTCCAATGGTGGGAAACTTTTAAGGAAAGGAAGTTTGATGGTGCTACCCCTGAGAAGCAAGGTGGGAGAAACGGCGTTGGGGTTTTCTGTGCCTCCCCTGGGTGTGTATGCGTCTTACTTTGGGTGATATTTTTGTTTATATTGATTTTTTTTATACCTATATGTGTATTTTGCTTAACATGTTATTTATTTATAGATTTTGATTATGTATACCATCTATGTGGGGTTGTATTTTTTTGGTACCCCCTTTTTAGCTTTTTGTATTTGGTTATGATTTTGTGTTTTTTTTTATATTTTTGATTTAAAAGGGTTTTTATATATTTATTTTTTATTTTTCTTTTGGGAAATAATTCATATTTGGGTTGGTTTTGTTCTAGAGACTCGACGAACCGCAAATACAAAAAAATTAAGGTAAAAAGACCCCTGAAAAAATGTTAAAAACCCCAAAATTCCCACAAATTTTTTGGGTTTGGGTTCGAATAGGTTAGTGCTGGGTTTGGAGTTTTAAACCAAATGTTTTCCCCAAATTTTGGGTGCACTGTTTTGCCAGCACTAAATTCGTCCCTTTTTTAGCATTCCTGTCAAAACATTGCCGTAGCACTGCATTTGGACACATCTAACAGAACATCTGATGACTATGGTTCAGGTCATGAACATACAAGAAGACAAAATTTGTTCTGTTCACAGTGTGGGGTCAGTAGATTATAGGGCAGCTTAATATATAAATTTATGTAACCAAATTTAAAGGATGTTGGAGATTGTATAACCCTACTGAGAGCAATAACACACTTTTTTTCCCTTATGTCATTTTTCATGGTTATAAAAACTGTTTTAGCCATATCAGCTAAAGGGGGAAAGGAATCCCTAGAAATTTGGGGATCGGGTCATCCCAGTCACTATATTTAAGGCAAAGCACCAAAAAAGGGAATATTTTGTGGAGACCTTAAAAACCCTACTTGAGTGAACAATTAGAGACTATTAAAAACAATGATGGGGAAAAGAGAAGGAAAATGAGGGAAAATCTCCCCCCGGGCTTTTTTTTTGGGTACGGGGAAGGCAGTACTTAGAAGGGGAATAATTTATTTCATAGCCCAAAAAAAGAAGGCCCTTTTTGAAAAATTATGAAAAAAAAACACAGAAATGAAAAATCTTTACACAGCTTTTTTTAAGATTTTTAGGGAAAAAAAAAAAAAAAATGGGTATTTTAAAAATAATTTGGGGCTACAAAGAAAAGGTTTAAGCTTTTCCCTGGTGACCCAATCAAGTTCCCTATTCAAAATTGGCAATAAAGAGGGAGATGATGCGAACTGGTAGGCGCAAATGATTTACAAATATTTTGTGTTTGAGAAATTAATTTGGGTGTCTTGAGAAGATCCTTTTAAATTATTTTAAACCCATTTTAAGATATATTTTGAAACTATTTTATTCATAACGGCATGTGAATGGGCAAGGGGAGATTTTCTTACAAAAATTTGGGTTTTAATGCACTTTCGGAAGAGGACTTTTT